>CM033646.1:78400681-78519415 GCA_019512145.1 Engystomops pustulosus
CCCTCCCTGTAGTATAAAAAGCCAGCCAGCCCCCTGGTCAGCAGAGACTGTTAATTAAGACAAAAAACTTGATAAACCTATTGACTCGAGTATAAGCCGAAGGGGGGGGAAATGCATGGTCACAGCCACCGTATTGTAGCCAGGACAGCACCTGCAGTATGTTTAGCCACGCCAGCCCCCTGTAGTATATAGCCGCCCCAACTGTACTATATAGCCGCAGCCCCAATGCAGTATACAGTTGCACCCATGTAGTATATAGCTCGTTTGTAGTATATAGCCCGCACCCCCTGTAGTATATGGCCAGCCAAACCTCATGTCGTATACAGCCAGCCACAGTAGTATACAGCGAGCCCCATTGTAGTATACAGCCAACCCCATGTAGCATTAGAGCTGGCATGTAGTATATAGCCAGCTGAACTGTAGTAATAGCCCGCCAGCCCCCCTTGTAGTATACAGCCAGCCCCCAGGTAGTATACAGACAGACACATGTGTATACAACCAGCCCCTGTAGTATATATCTGGGCCTGTAGTGTAGTATATAGCAGATGCCCCCGTAGTTATAGCCGCCAGGGCCCAGCCCCACGTAGTATACAGCTGGCCGCCCCCATGTAGTATATGCCTGCCTGCCACTGAGTATAGAGCCTGCCAGACCCTTGTAGTATATAGCCCGCCTGTAGTATACACCCCGGGCAAGCCCCCAGGAAAGAATATAGCCCACCCCCCCCATGTAGAATATAGCTGCAGCCCCCAGGTAGGTATACAGCCGCCAGCCCCCCATTGCTAGTACACAGACAGACAAGGCCCCATGTATAGATAGCCACAACCCCCATGTAGTATACAGTTAGCAAGTCCCCATGTAGTATTCAGCCAGCCCCCATGGAGTATATAGCCCGCAGCCCCCATGTAGTATATAGCTCACCTGTAGTATATAGACCAGCTGCCCCATGTAGTATATAGCCCGCCAGCCCCCTATAGTATATAGCACAGCTGCCCCCTGTAGTATATAGCCCACCAGCCCCATGTAGTATACAGAACCAGCCCCCATGTGTATATAGCCTTCCAGCCCCATGTAGTCTATAAGCCTGCAGTCCCGGGTAGTATAAGCCAACTGTAATATATTAGCCGCCAGCCCCCATGTAGTATACAGCCAGCCAGACCCCTTGTAGTTTATAGCCCACCTTTAGTATATAACCGGTCAGCCCCCAAGAAGAATATAGCCCACCAGCCCCATGTAGTATATAGCCCGCCAGCCCCCTGTAGTATATAGCCTGCCAGCCCCCATGTAGTATACAGCCCCCAGGTAGTACACCAGCCAGCCGCCCCCAGGTAGTATATCGCTGCCTGTAGTATACAACCCGAATGCACCATGTAGTCTTAGCCGCCAGGGCCCCCATGTATATACAGCCAGCCAGTCCCCATGTAGTATACAGCGTGCCCCCATGTAGTTTATAGCCGCCAACCCCCATGTTAGTATATACAGCTAGGCCAGTCCCCAGTGTAGTATTCAGCGCCCCATTAGTATATAGCCCGCCAGCCCCCATGTAGTATATAGCTTGCCTGTAGTATATAGCCCGCCAGCCCCCTTGTAGGATACAGCCTGCCAGCCCCCATGTAGTATATGGCCTGACAGCCCACTGTAGGATATAGCCCACCTGTAGTATACAGTCCATCAGCTCCCATGTAGTATCCAGCCAGCCAGCCCCCATGTAGTATATAGCCCACCTGTAGTATATAACCCGCCAGACCCCATTGTAGTATATAGCACACAGCCCCCATGTAGTATATAACCGGCCAGCCCCAATGTAGTATATAGTCCACCAGCCCCCAAGTAGTAAGTCCGCCAGTCCCCATGTATTATTTAGCCCACACAGCCCTCATGTAGTATATAGCTCGCCTGTAGGATAAGCCCGGTTACCCATGTAGTATATACACACCAGCCCCCATGTAGTATTCAGGCAGCCAGCCTCCATGTAGTATATAGCCTGTCAGGCCCCCTGTAGTAATACCTTGGAAGTCCCTGTAGTATATAGCCTGCCAGCCCCCATGTAGTATATAGCCTTCCAGCCCCATGAATTATACAATACAGCCAGCCCCCATGTAGTATTATACCCACCTGTAGTATATACCCCGCCAGCCCCCGTGTAGTATATAGCCCGCCAGCCCCACGGTAGTATATACCCCGCCAGCCCCCATGTAGTATATAGCTTGCCTGTATTATATAGCCCGCTGCCCGCTGTAGTATATACCCCGCCAGCCCCATGTAGTATACTGCCAGCCAGCCCCAATGTAGTATATAGCCTGCCAGTCCCCTGTAGTATATAGCCCACCAGTAATATATAGCCCGCCAGCACCCATGTAGTAAACAGCCAAAAGGGGCCCCCAGGCCCCAACTGTAGTATACAGCCAGCCAAGCACCATGTAGTTTATAGCCTGCCTGTAGAATCTACCCTTGCCAGCCCCCATGCAGTATATAGGCCGCTAGCCCCCCCATGTAGATATTAGCATGCAACCCCCATTTGTAGTATATAGCGCCCAGCACATTAGTATACAGCCCGACAGCCCAATGTAGTATACAGCCCAGACCCCATGTAGTTATAGCGCGCCTCGTAGTATAACAGCCCGCCAGCCCCCATGTAGTATACAGCCAGCCAGTCCCCATGTAGTATACAGCGAGCACCCATGTAGTATATAGCCCGCCAGCCCCATGTAGTATACAGGCAGCCAGCCCCTTTGTGGTATATAGCCCACCTGTAGTTTATACCCCGCCAGCCCATTGTAGTATAATGCCTGCCGCCACCAGGTAGTATTAGCCACCGGTAGAGTAATTCCCTTCCAGACCCATGTATTATATAGCCCGCAAAGCCCCCAGGTAGTATATTCCCGTGCCAGCCCCCATGTAGCATATAGCCCGTCAGACCCATTGTAGATACAGCATGCCAGTCTCCTGAGTATACAGCCAGCCCAATGTAGTAAATAGCTCGCCTGTAGTAATAGCCGGCTGCCCCCGGTAGTATAAAGCCAGGCCCAACCCCTTGTAGTATAAAGCAGCCAGCCCCCTTGTCAAGCCGCGACTGCTAATTTTAAGACAAAAAACTTGATAAACCTATTGACCGAGTATAAGCCGAGGGTGGAAATGCATTGGTCACAGCCACAGTAGTAGGCCAGACAGCACGCCGTATGTAGCGCAAGCCCCCTGTAGTATATACCGGCCGCCAACCCCATGTAGATATAGCCAGCCACCCCAATGTAGCATATAGTCATGCCCCCATGTAGTTTTAGCCCCATTAGTAAAGCAATCAGTCTTGTAGGATATAGCCCGACCCCATGTAGCTACCGTATAGCACCGTCACCCCATGGCGTTTACAGCCAGCCCCCATGAGTATATAGCCGAGCCCCCAGAGTAGTATAACACGGTCGTTAAGAAAGCTGCCCATGTCGCATATAGCCTGAGCCTATAGTTATAGACCCAGACTGGCCCTGTAGTATATAGCCCCGACCTAGACAGGCCCCCACCATGTAGTATACAGCTCCAGCCCCAGTCGATAGCCTGCCGCCCGTTGTTATCCAACCTGTATACAAGCCCAGCCCCCATTGAGTATACAACCAGCCCCCCTCTGTAGTTATTAGTCAGCCTGTAGTATTATTACCCGCGCCCACCTGAAGTATATAGCCCCAGCCCCCATGGTGTATGATCAGCCGCCAGCCCCTGGGGTAGTATAGCCGGTATATAGCTGCCAGCCCTATGTAGATAAGCCCCCAGTGTAGTATACACCGGCAGCCCCCCCATGTAGTTATAGCTCCTGACCCCTCAAGTAGAAACGTAGCCCATGTAGTAGCCCGCCCACCCCATTGTAGTATACAGCAAAGTCCCGCCGTAGTATACGGCCCCAGTAGTTATAGAGCCACCCCGGAGTACAGCGCAGGCCCCACATGTAGTATGTCAGCAGCATTTTAGATATAGCCCACCACCCATGTGAGTAACATGTGCCTAGCAAGCTCCCAGCCCTGTAGTATCAGCCGCCGCCCCATGTGGATATGCCCGCCAGCACCATGTGAGATATAGCCCCTGTAGTATATAGTCCTCAGTCCCCCCTGTGATCATGCAGCCGCCACCCCATAGTATATAGCCCCACGTAGTAAACCGCTGCCCCATGTATATATAGCCCACCAAGCCCCATGTCAGTGATAACGGCCAGCCACCCCAATGTAGTTTATAGCCTCGTCACCAGCCCCCAGTAGTATAGTCAGTCCAGTAATTGCCACCAGCCCGTGATATCGCTATATATAGCCCGACCCTGTAGTTATGGCACGCAATAGCACAGGGCAGCCAGCCTCCATGTAGATAAGCTAGCCAGACCCCTGTGTATATGCAGTCCACCTGATTTATATACTCCCCAGTCCAGAATCGCCCAGCATAGGTAACTAATAGACCACCCAGCCCCCATGATAGTACAAGTAGAAACCCCGCAGGCCCATGTAGTATATAGCCTGCCAGCCCCCTGTAGTATATCCAAGCCCGCCAGCCCCCAGCCGGGTAGTGGTATACCCCAGCAGCCCCCAGTTGTAGTATATATGCCTTCGCGATATGCCGGATACCCATACTGTGTACTATCACCGCCAGCCCCATTGTAGTATACTAGCCAGCATCCCCAATGTAGTATAGTAGTGGTCCCTGTAGTATATAGCTTACAGCCCATGTATATATAGCCCGCCAAGCCCCATGTAGTATATTCACCTGCAGCCCCCATGTAGCGATAAGCATTCAGCCCCATGTAGTATCTAGCTGCCTAAATATCCCTTGAGCCCTATGCAGTTAAGCCGCTCCCCATGTCTAGTAATAGGCTGCACCCTGTAGTGACCGTACTATGCGGCAGCCACATGTAGTATGTATAGCCCGCCAGCCCCACTGTTAGTATTTTTTACAGAGCATATAGCGCCTGACGTATCAGCCGCCAGTGTAGTATACAGCAGCCGTCCCATGTTGAACCAGTATATAAGCACCGCCCAGCCACCAGTAGTATTACAGATGCAGCCAGCCCCTTTAGTAAGGTAGTATACGCAGGACAGCTTCTTTCCTGTATTAACCCGCCAAGCCCCATGGTAGTATATACGCAGCCTGCCTGTAGTATATAGCCCCGGTTAGTAGTCCAGCCCATGTATTTATAGACCCAGCCCAAGAATTCCTTCCACCCCAATGTAGATATATAGCCAGTCCAGCCCCCATTTGTAGTATACAGACTGCAGCCCTCTTGAGTTAACAGACACTGTAGAATAGAGCTCGACCTAGTATAGCCGGTGCTAGTAGTATAAGCCGCACCTGTAAGTAAGCCAGCAGCCCTTCCAGCACATAGCAAACTATCCTCTAGGTAACCGAGGTGGAATGATGCACAGCCCAGTAGCCAGACAGCCTGCAGTATAGCCGCCCAGCCCCCGTGATAGTATATAGCCCGCCAAGCCCCGTGTAGTACTACTGAGCCCATCATTCAGTCTGCCCCCATTGAGTATATAGCTCTAGTAAGCCCGCCCCCTAGTAGTATATAGCGACTCGTCTCAGCCACCCCCATGTGTTCCCCCATTAGTATAGCCAACCCGAGCACATATGATGTGATATAGCCCGGCACCCTCAGTAGATATACGCCAGCCCCATGTAGTAACTAGCCGCCGCCCCCATGTTAGTATACAGCACCAGCCCCCATGTAGTATTAACCAGACCCTATTATTCTGGCCATTAGTATATAGCCACAGCAAGCCCCATGTAGTATACAGCAAGCCAGTCCCTGTAGTAACAGCCGCCAGACCCCAGTAGATATTTAGCCAGGCCCCATGTTGTATATAGCCCGCCAGCCCATGTAGTATAAAGCTTGCTGTAGTAATAGGGACGGTTGCCCCCTTGTAGGTATAGCCATCAGCCCAATGTAGTATATAGCCTGACCAGCCCCATGTAGGTATATAGCCACCGTAGGAATGGCAGCCCGCCAGCCCCCAGTAGTTAACAGCCAGCCTAACCCATGTAGTATATAGCCCGCTGTAGATATAGCCTGCCAGCCTCCTGTGTGAGTATATAGCCCTAGCCCCTGTGTTATATAGCGCACCAGCCACATGTAGTATATAGCTTGCCTTGTGTAGTATAAGCCCAGCTGCCCCCTGTAGTATAAAGCCCGCAGGCCCATGTAGTATACTGCCAGCCCGTCCCCATTAGTATATAGCCTGCCAGTCCTGTAGTATATGCTTCGCAGCCCCTGTAGTGATACAGCCAGCAAGCACCCATGTAGTATATAGTCTGTATGTGGTATATAGCCCGCCAGCCCCCATGTAGTATATAGCCCGCCAGCCCCCATGTAATATATAGCCTGCCAGCCCCTATGTAGTATATAGTCCACCAGCCCCCATGTAGTATAGGATGCCGTTTAGTATATATGCCGGCCAGCCCCTGTAGTATATAGCCCACCTGTAGTATGCAGCCCGCCAGCCCCCAAGTAGTAACAGCCAGCCAGCCCCCATGTAGTATAGAGCTCGGCTGTAGTATATAGCCCGCCGCTACCTTCTGAGTATAAGCCCACCAGCCCCCAGCAGTATAAAGCCAGCCGTACGATCCGTAGTTGATAGTATAAAGCAGCTCCGGGTCCCGATGTAGTAGTATACAGCCAGCCCATGTAGTATAAGCCCACCAGCCCCCATGTAGTATATAGCTCGACTGTACGTTATAGACGGCAGCCCTGTAGTATTAGCCAACCTGTTAGCTAGAGCCGCCAGCCCCATGCAGTCTACAGCCAGCCAGCCCCCCATGTAGTATTTTTAACCCGCCAGCCTCATATAAATATATAGCGGTAGCCCCCGTGAGGATAAGTCGCCAGCCCCCATTTATATATTAGCCCACGAGCCCCCAGTAGTGTAGTAATAGCTTGCCTGTATTTTAAGCTCGGCTGCCGCTGTAGTATTAGACCCCCAGCCCATGTCAGTATGCAACGCCACAGCCCACCAGTTAGTATATAGCCTGCAGGCCCCTGTAATATATAGACTCCAAGTCTCCGTAGATACAGCAGCCCCATGTAGTATATAGCATTTACTGTATGGTATAGCCGCCAGCCACCCATGTAATATATAGCGCCAGCACCCAAAGTATAGTACTAGTCCACCAGCCCCCATGTAGTATATAGCCCGGCAGCCCCATGTAGTATATAGCCCACCTATAGTATGCAGCCCGCCAGCCCCCAAGTAGCATACAGCCAGCCAGCCCCCATGTAGTATATAGCTCGCCTGTAGTATATAGCCTGCCTGCCCCCTGTAGTATATAGCCTGCCAGCCCCCATGTAGTATACAGCCAGCCGGTCCCGATGTAGTAAACAGCCAGCCCCCATGTAGTATATAGCCCACCAGCCCCCATGTAGTGTATAGCTCGCCTGTAGTATGCAGCCCGCCAGCCCCCATGTAGTATACAGCCAGCCCCCATGTAGTATTTAGCCACCTGAGTAAAAACCATTATGTACCTCGCCATCTCTTATATGTATATAGCCTGGGCACCGGCCGCCCATGTAGTATATCACAATAGCCCCCACCCCCATGTAGTTCTATTATCAATTGCTTGCTGTATTATAATAAGCCCGGCATGCCCGCTGTAGTACATACCCGCCATGACCCCAGCCAGCCCTCATGTAGTATAACTGCCAGCCCCAGTGTAGTATATAGTCTCCAGCCCCCTGTAGTATAACCCACCTGTAATATATAGCCCGCCAGCACCCATGTAATATACAGCCAGCCAGCCCCCATGTAGTATATGGCCTGCCAGCCCCCATGTAGTATATAGCCTGCCAGCCCCCATGTAGTATATAGTCCACCAGCCCCCATGTAGTATATGAGGCCCGCCGCCAGTTCCCTTGTAAGTATAGGCCGCCAACCCCATGTAGTAAAACGCCCGCCAGCCCCCTGTAGTATATAGGCCGCCCCACCCATGTAGTATAGCAGCCAGCAGCCCCCATGTAGTATATTGCTTGTCTGTAGTATATACCCAGTCAGCTCCCATGAATATATAGCCTGCCAGCCCCCATTTAATGTAGCGCCAGCCCATGTAGTATTCGTGCCACCACCCCATGTGTATATAAGCCCCCCCGCCAGCCCCCATGTAGTATATTGCACGCCTGTAGTATATAGCCCGCCGCCTCCCTGTAGTATATAGGCCGCCAACCCATGTAGTAAACAGCCAGCCAGCCCCGGTAGTATATAGGCCGCCACCCCATGTAGTATACAGCAAGCCGCCCCCATGTATATATGCACGCCTGTGAGTATATAGCCCGCCTGCCCCCCTGTAGTTTATAGCCCAGCTCCATGTATAACACCAAGCCAGTCCAATGTAGTATACAGCGGCCCCATGTGTATATAGCAGCCCGCCATCCCTCATGTAGTATATAGCTCTCGCCTGTAGCTATTAGCCCGGCAGCCCCTGTAGTATATAGCCCGCCAGCCCCCATGTAGTATACAGCCAGCCCCCATGTAGTATTAGCCTGCCAGCCTCCTGTAGCTCTATACCAGTCCAGCCCCATGTATTATATAGCCCACCTTTAGTTAGCAGCCTCATGTAGTATCGGCAGCCGCCCCATGTAGTGTATAGCCCACCTGTAGTAGTAGTACCCCCACCAGTCCCCTCATATTAGTATATAGCCCCCAGCCCCCATGTAGTATATACCCCGCTAGCCCCCATGTAGTATATAGCCCGCCAGCCCCCATGTAGTATATAGCCCGCCAGCCCCATGTAGTATATCGCCTGTCAGCCCCTATGTAGTATACAGCCAGCCAGCCCCCCATGTAGTATATAGCTCTCCTGTAGTATATAGCCCTCCTGCCTCCTGTAGTATATAGCCCCCCAGCTCCCATGTAGTATACAGCCAGCCCCCATGTAGTATACAGCCAGCCCCCATGTAGTATATAGCCTGCCAGCCCCCAGGTAGTATATAGCTCGCCTGTACTATATAGCCCGGCTGCCCCCTGTAGTATATAGCCCGCCAGCCCCCATGTTGTATATAGCCAGCCAGCCCCCTGTAGTATAGAGCCTGCCAGCTCCCTGTAGTATATAGCCCTCCTGTAGTATACAGCCCGCCGGTCCCATGTAGTATACAGTCAGCCAGCCCCCTTGTAGTATATAGCCCACCTGTAGTATATACCCCGCTAGCCCCCATGTAGTATATAGCCCTCCAGACCCCATGTAGTATATAGCCCGCCAGACCCATGTGGTATACATTCCTCCGGTCCCCATGTAGTATATTGCCAGCCAGCCCCCATGTAGTATATAGTCCGCCAGCCCCCATGTAGTATACAGCCCGCCAGCCCTCATGTAGTTTACAGCCCGGTAGCCCCCATGAAGTATATAGCCCACCTGTAGTATATAGCCCGCCAGCCCCCTGCAGTATACAGCTCCCCAGCCCCAATGTAGTATACAGCCCACCAGCCACCATGTAGTATACAGCCGCCAGCCCCCATGTAGTATACATCCCGCCAGCCGCCATCTTCCCCTAGCCCCCCCCCCCCCCCATATACCCCCAGCAGCAGTAGCAGGAGCCCACAGCGTGGCACAATGATATAGTGTGAAGGTGGATTCAGCAGCAGGAGCCTACAGAGTGGCACCATGATATAGTGTGGAGGTGGCGTCAGCAGCAGCAGGAGCCTGCAGAGTGGCACAATGATATAGTGTGAAGGTGGCATCAGCAGGAGCCCACAGAGTGGCACAATGATATAGTGTGGAGGTGGCTGACAATTCCAGTCCCTGGTAAAGATGTTAGGAGGCAGATGGAGCAACTGGCAGCAGATGTGTGGCATTAGGCGTGTGGCAGCATCAGAATAGTGGCTGAGGCAGGTAGTTAGTCATTTCTCAACGTTTGGAGGAGGCGTCATGGCGGATCTAATCTGATGCATTAGGAATTGGTGAGTTGAAATCCTGGGCGATCCAAGCCTGATTCATCTTGACAAAGGTCAGTCTCTCCAGATTACGGGTGCACAAGTTGGTTCTCCTTGGGGTAACGAGGGCCCCCGCCGCACTGAACACCCGCTCTGATGCCACACTACTGGCAGGGCAGGACAGCTTCTCTACTGCAAACTCCGCAAGTTGCGGCCATCAAGTTTGGCTGCCCAGTAGTCCATGGGATCCTCTACCTGAGGTGGTAAAGTGCTGTCCAAGTAGGCCACCACCTGCTGGTGCAGGGTCTGCTCCATGTCCTGCTGCTGCTGCCGGTGCTCGTGGCGGCTGCCAATAGGCGGGTGAAAGAAGTTGCTCATTAAGGAATCAAGACTTAAGCTGCTGCTGATGGAACTGCTACTGCTCCTACCCCCCCCCCCCTTCATGCTACCCACAGCAGCTGTGGCAATAGTACTTGAGCGATGACTGCCATGAATCCCCCAGTCAGACCTGACAGAGGATGGACAATGGCGTACATAGGCCAGTGGCCAACAGTCTGCACAGTATTTCTCTATAGTATGCCAGTTGTTCCTTCCTCTCAGCAGCTGGAAAAAAGTCACCCATTTTTGACCGGTAGCGAGGGTCCAAGAGGGTGGAGAGCCAAACCGCCACCCTGCCAGCCCTTCAGCTGCATGGCCGAGCCGTCCACCCCCCGGCAGAGGTTCCCGCCTCCCTGCCCGCCCATCCCGCTGCATGGCCAGGCCTCTCCGCCTGCTTACAATCCCGCTCGCGCTCCCTCCTCCCCGCCTCCAACAAACCCCCTCCCGCTGGAACAAGCAGCTGTCCTCCGCTCCAACAACCCCGCCGGAACAGGCAGCCATCCTCTGCTTGACCCCCCCAGCTGCCCGAACAAGCAGCCATCCTCCGCTCACCACGCCCCCGCCGGCACGAGCAGCCGACGCCCCTCCACCCGCCGGAAGGAGCAGCCGTTCTTCGCTTCACACCCCCCCTCCGCCGGAACAAGCAGGACTACTGGCCCCATTCCTTGCCGGGGAAGCGCAAAAGGCCTACTTTGATTTGGAGCCAGAGGCAGCCTAGGACTTTGATAAGCTTAAAGCAGAGATCCTGGCTCGTTTGGGAGTAACCCTAGCAGTCCGAGCGCAAAGAGTGCACCAGTGGTAACGTGGTACAAATTGTAGTTATGGACTGATACCCTCGGTCTCTTCCCCCAAAAATTAAGGCAGTGGGTAAGCCATGGAGACCCTGAAACAGCCGACCAACTTGTGGATCCGGTGCAACGGTATTCTGCAGCTGAAGGACTACTGACTGACACCCAGCATTAGACCTCGACCCCTAGGATGACAAGGTTTCCGGGAGTTCCTGGTAAGACTGTTCCGGGGCCTAAGGGAGCTGTGAAAAATGTAAAGACTTTGGCTGAGGATAATAATGAGACTGAGGGTCCAGAGAAGCCAAAAATGCATGGACATGGCAAAGGGCCATTCAGATGTTTCCGTTGCCATGAGTTGGGGCACATTGCAATGAGCTGTCCATTAACTACTGAACCGTTGCAATGTGATGTTGCCTTTTTGAGGAAGCGTATGTCTATGTTTGCTCAGGTGGTATGTTCTGCTGCAAGCTAAGATTATTTACAAAAACATTTGTGTGAACTAACTGTAGGGGATAAGAGTGTAATTGCTTTGCTAGACTCAGGAAGTGTGGTCACTCTAGTAAAAGCTAGCCTTGTCTGTTCCCCTAACAGACAAGGAAACTTGTCTGACAGACAAAGAAACTTTTTCAGTTAGCTGTGTACATGGGGATACCTGTGAATATCAAACTGCAATGACTTGTCTTACTACTCCCTATGGAGCAGTATTTCATAAGGTTGGGTTAGTCCCAGAATTAATGCATAATGTCATTTTGGGAAGGGATTTCCCACATTTTTGGAGGTTGTGGGAAAGCAACTTGGTGCTGTAATTCTCACAGCTCCAGATGTATGTCCTGAACCATTTGACGGTACGACAGAAGAGACTGTTGAGGAAGATAGTTCTCTCCCTTTTCCATTTTCAGTTATGGCAGGAGACTTGGAGGCACCACCCTCAGAGACTGAAGGGGAGTCCCAACCAATTATGCCTGAATTAGAGTTTAGAAGGGATGACTTTCATAGTGAGCGGATGAGGGACCCTACACTGAGTCGAGCTCGAGAAAATGTAAAAGTCATAAACAGGAAACAGGTGGAACCTGACCAGAGACTTGCTTTCCCATACATGGCACTGGAAAATTATTTATTGTATCAGATTGTTAAGAAGGGGGAAGACAGAGTTCAGCAGCTAGTTGTTCCAACGCAATTTAGGAGAACAGTTCTGGATCTGGCACATGGACACATTATGAGTGGCCATTTGGGGATCCAGAAAACTACTGAGAGAATCTTGCAAAGGTTCTTCTGGCCCAGTATGCATGCTGATATTAAAGCCTATTGTGATTCATGCCCAGAGTGTCAGATATCTGCACCTATGCCCCACTTTCGCAGCCTACTGGTACCTTTGTCCATCATTGAGATACCATTTGAGTGGATCGGGATGGATTTGGTTGGTCCCTTAACCAAGTCAGCACGTGGGCACCAACACATCGTTGTTATAATGGATTATGCAACCCGTTACCCAGAGGCTATCCCCTTGCGCAATACATCATCCAAAACTATTGCCAAAGAACTAGTGCATGTATTCAGTAGGGTGGGCATTCCAAAAGAAATACTGACGGACCAAGGTACTCCTTTTATGTCTAAGGTAATGAAAGAGCTTTGTAATTTATTTAAGGTCTCTCAGCTACGTACATCAGTCAACCACCCTCAAACTGATGGTTTAGTTGAAAGATTCAATAAAACATTGAAACAAATGCTAAAGAAGGCACTGGACAAAGATGGGTAAAATTGGGATTTTTTACTTCCCTATTTACTCTTTGCCATAAGGGAGGTGCCTCAGTCATCCACAGGGTTTTCACCATTTGAACTCATGTATGGTAGACATCCCCGAGGTTTGTTAGACGTGGCCAAAGAGTCTTGGGAAGGGCAGGTCACCCCGTACAAAAGCGTAATAGAACATGTCTCAGAGATGCAGGATAGAATTTCAGCAGTGATGCCAATTGTAAGGGAGCACATAGAACGTGCTCAGGGAGCCCAGAAAAGGATTTATGACCACGGAGCTAAGTTGCGTACATTTTCTCCAGGGCAGCGTGTACTGGTCCTTGTCCCTACAGTGGAGAGCAAATTTCTAGCCAAATGGCAGGGTCCCTATGAAAGTATGGAAAAGACAGGGGAAGTCAACTATAAAGTTTACCAACCAGGTAGAAGGAACCTGAACAGATTTACCATGTGAATCTTCTAAAACCGTGGAAAGATCGTCAGGCGCTTTCTGTAGATTTTGTACAACCCCTCCAAAATGTGACGGTAATGCCTAATGTGTACATTAGCTGAACCCTTGTCTGATATACATAAGAAGGAGGCTAAACAGTTAATCTCCCAGAACAGAGAGTTCTTTTCTGATAAGCCCGTTATATAAACCCACCAGTTATAAAACATGATATTTAAGCTCCAATTGCATTTCTGCAAATAAAGGTCTTTTGACCAAGAGATGAAGTGAAAAAAATGTGTATAAAATTTAATTTTTATTTATATTCGTTTAATAAATAAACCAGAACTCAGTCTGTATTTGTCTCTTATTTGAAATAGGTGTACTGAGCCGAAAAATGTTTAAAAGTTTTTGTGATGGTAGTGGGTAGATTTTTGAAAATGTTATACTACCATAAAGGGAGACCGTTTGGGTCTATGACGATAGGGTGTGTGTCCGTGTCGATTCTTTTTGCCTCAATTAGAAGATGAAATGATTTCTTCAATTATGAATGCCGCTAGGCTTATGTGAGCTTCCCGTGGTGCTCCAAACAATCTCCAATGCCAACAGAGGGAATCCACTATTTGGTGGTATGTTATTAGTCCTCTCTTTGCCCGCATTCACACATGTGCAACACCCTCGCCGATGCAATGGCGAGGTAGGGTTTGCGAATAAGCCCCATAACATGTCACCACATCACACAGGGGACATTGCAGTGGTTAATCCTGCCTGGCAAGGCAGAAGTTAAATCTGTATATGATGTAAAAGTCCAGTATCCAATGATCTGTGTTACATCCTGTCTCTGTGAACTGAGAGGTAATTGGAGGAGCAGCCACCACCTGACCAAAGGGAAGTAATAAAACCCCCTGGCCAGGAATGTTCTAGAGAAGTCTCTCTCAAGAGAGAGAGGAGAGCAGTCTCTCCCAGAAGGGAGAAGAGACCGGTCCTAGTCAGGCCCTCTGGGTCTGCAGGACACATGCAGAGAGTAGTTAGCTGAGCAGCAGCTCAGAGTCTCTAGCACACCGGACCAGTGCAGGAAGAGCCTAGCCCCTGCCTGAAGTGGAGAATAAGACTAGAGTTAGTTTAGTGAGGAAAGGGGTATCATCCTACCTTCAAGGGTGATACCTGAAGAGATCCAGGACCGAGCTGAAGCATCCTCTAAGGACACAGCTGCCTCCCAGCCTGCTCTTACATCCAGGCTGGTGATCTACATCCTGTGGCTCCCTCCAAATACCTCTCCAGTACTCCACCATCTTGTTAAAGGCACGTTTGCTGCGGTTCCTGCGGTTCGAATAAAGAACTGTAAGTTGTTTTCTTCAACTTCTGTCTCCGTCTGGTCCTGCTAATACGGCGCCTTCATCACCGGCACCCTGTCCATCACCAGAGACTCCCACCTCGGGACATTAAGGGGTTGCCCCAGGGAGATCCGCTATAGCAGCCTCTCCCTCATCTTTTCTTGCCAACACCACCCTGCTGGAGACTGCAGGCTGTAGGACAGCCCTCGGTTCCCCCGTACCAAGCACCGTGACAAAGCTGCTTAGGCCGCAACAACACTACTCCGGTACCGCGGGCCCCGGCTGTCTCCAGGCCTCTCCTCGAAGGCTAGGCCCCGGTGGGGGATGTTGCAAGTGGCGTCACGAACAGGATATATACTTCTGTGCCTTATCCTGGCACTAAAGACTGTACTTTATTAAGAAAAAGACTGTGCTGCCTAACCCTGCTGCCATCCGGGTTTAGGCCCAAGTACTTGTGTGTTTCTGGAATGAACTGTGTTATACTGCTGCCACGTGCTGTCGAGCGCCGCTCCCGCACTCCAGAGGTTAATCCTGGCAAGAACTGTACCAGCTCTGCTACATCCGGCGCTGCTGCGCCTGAAGATTTTTACCTCAGAAACTGTGGCGCAGCAAATAATTCAAGCCCGCCAAAACCTTCACTGGCGGGAAACCCAGATGACGCATCAAGCTCCACCCACGCGCGAAGGGCGCGAACCCCGCCTCCTGTGGCGCAGGAAAAATTAGAGCCCGCCACAGCTCTTGGCGGGAAGGACTTGGACTCCTCCCACTGGCTAGAGGCGGACTTTCTGCCCTGTCTCAGAGAAGCGCCAGAACTCGAGTGGATTTTGAGCAGTGAGGACAACATCATGTGGGGTCCTCCGCCCTTCCCTCCTGTGGAGCGGCCTGAGTTCTATGAAGTGCTAGAGACTATGGTGGTGGTCTCTGCGCAGCCGGTCCGGAGGCCCTCCGCTGGACATCGGCTGCACCGAGGATTGACCCGGGCCTTCGTCACCAGGACGTGTTTTCAAACGGTGACGCAGTACCAAGTCCCACCCGGGCGGTTCCTCGTACCTATCCCGGTTACCATCCCGGTACCGCAGGCCCACGTGGAGGCGCCACGTGGGGAGGCCCCGACTCCTGCCGAGCCAACGCCTGGGCCTACTGCGGCTGTGCCACCTGCTCCGAGGCCTACCATTCCTGCTGTTCGGCCTGCTAGCCCTGCTGTGACGGTTCCTGATCCTCCGGCTGCTCCTGCTCCTGTTCCGGCACCTGCCCGACCATCACGGAGATCCGAGCCTGCACCGAAGCCACGAGCCCCAGCACCGGCACCTCCGCAGCCTCGAGGCCGAGGTGAGGCCGCCCGCCAGCGACTCTGGGACGCTGTCTCGGAGCAGCGACGCCGCGAGAAGGAGGCCCAACGCTACATGGCCGGCCGGTCTACAGCTGGAGCCTGGGTGGAAAAGAACCGCACCACCGGCATGGTCCGGTTCTTCGACAAGCAGCGTGGCTATGGCTTCGCCACCCAGGACTACACCGGACGGGAAGTATTTATACCCCGCCGGTCAGTCAAGAGGCCTGATCTGCCGGAGAGCCAGCACAACCTGAAGCCAGGCGAGTGCATTGAATTCTCCCTGCAAGAGGGGCCCCGAGGACCTTGGGCAGCTGGTGTGATCCGGATCCCCGACTCCGATGAGGACCGCTACTTCCCGCACGATGACTGGTATGAGGACGACGAGTGGCCGGAGTCTCCGAACACCTCTTCTTCCTCGGCTGCGAGTCCCCGGGCGGTGACCCACGTGAATGCCCCATCCACGGTAATCGTGAGTACGGGTCCCATTGCCATCCATGGGCCGGGCATGATCCAGGGCGCCACCCCCACCGTCTCCCCTGCTGGGAGCATTGCCAGGTCCCGCGGCTCTTCTCTGGGAGAAGACATCCCGGCTAGCGAACCTTGTCCGGAGGTTCCATCTAGGCCCACATCTCCCCTTGCCGGTTACCAATGGGGTGATGACCCGGCCCCGGAAGAACCGGAGCTGGAAGGAGCCGCGGCGCGGCCGCCGGGCTCTGTTTATTTCTTCTTGGACCCCTCCGTGGTCCCTGGCTCAGTTGAGCCCCCGGCTGGAACAGCCGACACCCCGGGCGACAGCGCTCCTCCCCCTGAAGGTCCGGAGGATGTTGCTGCACCTGCAGTACCCGTTACTGCCACCGGGTGTCCCCAGCCGGCACCTACTCCCGCTGAGGATGCACAGGATTCCCTGCTGACTTTGGATCCTGTCCCTGCTGAACCCAGCGAAGGTGCATCTGACTAACCCCTGAAGGGCTGTCGCCCTCTCCAGGTACTATGTCCATTGTACATATTGTATGTTTCTGTCCTTACCCCAAAGAGCCAGAGATTTTCCTGAGACTCTTACCCTTATTTATCTCAGTCAAGAGATTATACACTGACATGTGCTATGATAGCACCCCTTCCTCTGCCACAGCAGAGCATATTTTCAAAGGACTCTGTCCCTCTCCAAATAGAGGAGACCCTTTGCTTCTCAGTGCACTTTTCCCCACATCAAGGGCTGTACCCAGAAGATGGACTTTGTTACTAGAGACCTTCTGAGAGACTTTTGCCAACCTCAGGGAAAAGTTGCTATGTCTATTGACTATTATATTGCACTTAATGCCTTCCTTTTTAGGTATGGACATTCTGCTTGCACTTTTTATGCCTTTTCTTTGCAGGAAAAGAGACATTTGCTACCGTGCTACCCTGAGTAGCCTATCTACTTCTGTAACGTTTGTAACGTTCAAGATGTGTACCCATTGGGCTCCTAAGCCAATGTGAATTAACCTGTTTGCACACTGTCATATCTGCCAGTAGTCTGCATTAACCCTTTCATAGGCTTTTCAGGTTGTAGTGTGGCTGTGTCGGACCGTCTTTCTATGTAAAACACTGACCGCTACCTGATCCCTCAAACTGAGGTTTGCACGTGGGGGTAGTCCGTAAACTGCGGGTCCTAAGGGGACCGGGGGTGTTACACAGTTAGCACCTGGATGCCACCCATACATGGGTAAGGATGCCAGTCAGGAGGTACTTGTGTCGCATATGCTAACGCAATGCAAATATACACATTATATAATTGCCGCCAGGGAAGAAGTGTTGATAAAACAAATATACAGGCCTTGGTGCAAGGAGTGGATTACAGGACATGACACCACACCTTTCCTACTGTACAGTTCGGTTTAATGGCGTCAGCGACCAACTGTCATACAGCTACATGTTTGTCTTAGTCCGACACCAACCCAGGTGCCTGTCTCCAGGACCATGGGCGGTTTGTCCCTACACCTCACATAGCCTGCACTTCCTAGAAGTGCCCTTAGCCCCCTCTGTGCCCCAAACCATCTGTAGTCGAGCCGAGGGCGGCTCTTTCAATTGCCCCCGGGGTATGCAACACCCTCGCCGATGCAATGGCGAGGTAGGGTTTGCGAATAAGCTAATCTAAGCCTAATTATATGTCGCTGCAGTTCGACACACATAGACTCTGAAGCTGTCCACTACTTTTCATCACAATATTAAAAGATATGTCGCTGCAGTTCGACACACATAGACTCTGAAGCTGTCCACTACTTTTCATCGCAATATTAAAAGATATGTCGCTTAACAACTACCTACCAAACGTAAAAATACAAAAACATCCACTTACCTACCGATCCAGCCTGTGTGGCCATTACTTTAAAGTTGACGCGCCTGCGCAACAATTTACCGGTTTCGTTGCCACGGTTACCAGACACACAGGAAGACTATCCGGACTACTTTTTTGTGCGCATGCGCGATCGCATGCGAAAGAAAAACTTATTATTTACTATCCATTGTTAGGATCAGTGGATCCTCTGGACCACCACGGGAGATGTAACTAGCCAACACTCGGAACCGGAGCCTAACGGCACCTGGTTTTCACCAGAGCCCGCTGCAAAGCGGGTTGGACTTGCTGTGGCAGGATACCACTAGGTCGTTCCCAGGTGTGACTAGCCCACGGTGGCAGCCAAGGTCGAGGTACCTTAGCGGATGACAAACTCGTGGTCGGGTCCAGGCACAGGGTCAGGGCAGGCGGCAGAGATGCAACGTCAGGTTCAAGTCCGGGGTCAGCAACAGGAGGTCCAGGCAGGTGGGAACGGGAACACAGGCACACAGCAACAGGGAGGAACACAGGTAACACGGCAACACAGGACTCAGGAACGGGAACACACAGGAATACACTGGAACGCAGGAATACAGGAATACGCAGGAACCCAGAAATACTCGCTAGGAAGCTTTCTCTAAGGCTAAGAGGCACAAAGATCCGGCAGGGAATGATGGGAAACAAAGGGTTATATACAAGACAGGAAATGACCAATACTAATCACCTGTGCGCTGGCCCTTTAAATCTTGAGACAGTGCCGCGAGCGCGCCCTAGGGAGCGGGGCCGCGCCCGATACCTAGTCCGGACGGGAGCGGGAGCCAGGAGAGGTGAGTGCACAGGAGCGGGACCGGGGCAGCGGAGAGAGGCACGGGTGCACCCGCGATCCGTGGTATTGATCGCAGGGGTGCCCGTGACATCCATCAAATGTAAAAATATAAAAACACCTACTTACCTACCGATCCAGCCTGTGTGACCATTACTTTAAAGTTGACGCGCCCGCGCAACAATTCACCGGTTTCGTTGCCACGGTTACCAAATACACAGGAAGACGATCCGGACTACTATATTGCGCACATGCGCGATCGCATGCGCCAGAAAAAGACTTATTATCTAAGTTTCCATGGTAATAATGCTCATGTGACGTCGTCTGGATGGACACAAATGGAAACCTATGAGGAGTGATTTTTAGAGGAATGACCAATCACCCGCTTTTCCTCCTAACCAATTACCAATGGAACGCAACGGCACGGACAACCAGCTGTTGCCTGGGGGTGACTCCTCGCTAGCTGATTGGTCCATACAGCGCACACCCAGTAGAATGATGTCATCAGGCAAAGGTTTTATAAAGTGACACGGACACGCCAAACACATTAGTTCAGCCCTGACAACCCCTGAGGACGCCAGACTGTGGCGAAACATATCGGGGGGGCTGATCGAGCGACATATCTTTTAATATTGTGATGAAAAGTAGTGGACAGCTTCAGGATGAAAAGTAGTGGACAGCTTCAGAGTCTATGTGTGTCGAACTGCAGCGACATATAATTAGGCTCTAGATTGAATCGACTTCCTATCATACCTTTAGACTAGGAGACAACCAGATATTAGTGCGGAAGCAATTGTGATCCAGTGTGTGAGCAATGTGAGTGCGTGAAAACTCTATATACCCCTCCCCTCGAGCAGTGTGATCGCCAAGAGAATCTATACAACCCCTCCAAATAGTGGATTCCCCTGTTGGCATTGAGATTTGTTGGAGCACCACGGGAAGCTCACATAAGCCTAGCGGCATTCATCTTGAAATCATTTCATCTTCTAATTGAGGCAAAAGAATCGACACGGACACACACCTATCGTCATAGACCCAAACGGTCTCCCTTTATGGTAGTATAACATTTTCAAAAATCTACCCCTACCATCACAAAAACTTTTAAACATTTTTCGGCTCATACACCTATTTTCATAAGAGACAAATACAGACTGAGTTCTGGTTTATTTATTAACGAATATAAATAAAAATTAAATTTTATACACATTTTTTTCACTTCATCTCTTGGTCAAAAGACCTTTATTTGCAGAAATGCAATTGGAGCTTAAATATTGATTTACAATAGGTCTAGACCACAATCCAAATCTCTGGATCTTTCCAACCTATATTTCATTTCTAGTCTCATTTAGAGGGGTGACCACCCCAAAGGAAAGTTCCAGAAGGGAACACAGTTGCAACAGCACAATCAGACCAACAAATTATCCCTAAATGGCAAGCTTCCTCTCCCAAAAGGTGGATTTTGATTACATTTCGACAGGGCCATCTTTAGTATTCTCCAGAGAATCTCTCCCACTTAGTCAATCCAACATACAAACAGCGTTTAAAGATCTTACAAAAACGTATAAACAATATATACGTTGTTGGAGAAAAATCTCCTTACTCAGATGTGATGTGGTTCCAAATCCTTGTATAGTACGAGCTGCTCGGTGAATCACTCAGACCTTCACAAGTGTTTGAGAGGATTCCAATTTATTTAGGTAGCAGACAGTTTTTATAGGTTCTTGAGACAAAGGAGCCTACTGACCATACCCACATTCCAATAGCCTACAGGATGTAACTGAAAGATGATCAGTGTCCTTGGGGGGATGGTGCTATTCATAGGGATCTTTGTATAGTAAAACATGGTAGACAAAAGAAAATGGATTCCATTCCCTCACAATTCCTCCCTTTTTGTGAATAATTTCAGGTACTGCTCAGGTGGTACATTGACATGTGCTAGTCACACATCCAGGACTTATCTAACCCCTTCACCTGCTTCCCTCCTGAGCATCCTGAACATTATATCACAACACAATTAATTCGGTCCTAATATTAATGGTAGGTTCTCTACACTCTCTTGGCCAAATTGTACATAGGTATAACCACTCCCTCTGTAGAATTAGGTGTATACCTAGGTTGATATCGCACAATCCTTGGTTTCCTTCGCCACAGTTTTACAACAAGCCAGATTACTACTCTTATGCAGATATAAACAAATACACATAACAAAATGATTTGAAATATTGCTTGCAAAACTCCCATGAGCCACCCAAAAATACCCTTAAACCAATTGGCGGGGTTTAAGGATGCGGATGTGTCAGACCACCAGCTGTCCTTATTACGATCATGCTCCTTGAGCCATCTATCTCTAAAATCAGCAATTTTTGCTAAATTTGTCTTAATTTGCATGTTGCCTTGAGGATCGATGTAATGGCAACATGTTGGCCCTATGACTTGACACATGCCACCCTGGGACGCAGTGATGTAATCTAAAACTAATGTATGTTGGTTGGTTACCACAATTAACTGTCTCTGGATGCCATTTGTCTTATTCATAGCCCCCAAAATCTGAAAAATTTGTTGATCTAGATCAGTGGTGGCGAACCTATGGCACTGGTGCCAGAGGCGGCACTCCGAGCCCTCTCTGTGGGCACCCGGCCATCTCCCCAGAATGAGGTTCACCAGACAGAACTCAAAGAATCTTCCTATAGAATCTTCCTACAATGATAGATGAATTTGCCCTCCTCCTTTCAACTGCATTGATGTCCTTGGGAGGCTGAAGGATTGAAAGTTGTCAATGAACAAGGAGAAATAATACTGCTTAAATTCCTGTGCTGGCACTATGGAATAAATAAGTGGCTTTTGGTTGAAGTTTGGGCACAGAGGCTCTAAAAGGTTCGCCACCACTGATCTAGATAATCTGTGGCTTCTACCACTTTATCCCACATCTGCATTATCATAGGATAAATAAAAAGTGTGCTGAAGATTGTGTTAGCTGTTCCCATCTCCACCACATGGGGGCGTCCGTCTGGTCTAGGAAGATTATCTGCTTTCCTCTTGTGTAATGTGTGCTTGGGAATAAGATTCACATTTACATTGGTATGGGGGACAATAAAAGTGGCAGGAGTAAGGCGAGCTAGTGTACAAACTCCTGTAAAATTGCTAGGAAGCCATTTATAAGCCTGATGGCCACATACAACATATATGTTTTTTGGCACTCCAACGACAGTGCCATTAAAAAGCTCTGCTACCCGTCTGACTAGCATGTTCACCTTCAGGATTTCACTCACTTCCTGTTGGAAAAAAGGTGTCATTTGAAAGGAACAAGGTTTTGCAAGGACATGCTAACACAAGGGAGTGTAGAATTAATAGTGGCATCGACTCCTACACATTGAGTGATGTCAGATTTGTTACCATCACTCTCTGTATAGTTGGAGTTAGAGAAAAACATTCCTTTAGATCTAATTTGGATACAACTGCAAGATGTAAAATTGGGATAACAGGCAAGATTAACATTATTTAAAGCCCAAGGAATGACAGTCTGCTCTAACGGTGGACCGCTCCTATTAAATATCATCCACGGCTCTTCCACCCACGCAGCTACAGGTAATGGTACAGTCATATCCTTATGTTCACTTTCCAGCACAGCTATTACTGTATTGTTACAGATAGAAAATATTTCCTCTAAAGCCACTGGGATAGCTAGATAAGGCATACTGCTAGAGCTGACAGGACTGTGGGTACAAATCCAACAATCTTTGGGTAATACATCATCTCTCATATCTTTTAAAAGGACTTGGTGATGCTTAATGAGCAAGTTATCCCAATCCCCACTCAACATCTCGTTGAAAGTTCTTCCAAGGGGTAATATCAATAGTATCTTAAGTAATATTAACATTTGGAGATACAGATTCATCTTCATGAGCAGCTGGATTCAATACTCTTTTGCAATGGCTGGCGTGAATCCAATTAGGCTTCCCTTGTAACTTCACGGAAGTAGATGTGGTCAGAAGGACTTGAAATGGTCCTTCAAAACGTGGCTCAAGGCTTTTTCTCACGTGTTGCTTCAAGACCACCCAATCTCCAGGTTGTAGATTATGTGATTCTCCTACTGCATCAGGGTCTGGAGTAGAAGCAAAAACTTGTTTATGCACCATAGCTAGATGTTTTTGCAGGGCTTGGACGTATCCTGTCAATGCTCCATGGTACATCTGTAAAACTTGTGGAAAATATAAGCCCATTCTAGGAGCAGATCCAAAGGAAGACAATCAACCCAGTTCTTCCCTGTCTCTTCCATGGCTTTCTGAATTTTTAACTTAAGAGTCCCATTTAACCTCTCCACCTTCCCACTACTCTGTGGATGATAGGGGGTATGGAAGGCCTGTTCAATCCCAAGTGCTCCCATTACCTCCCTCATCACCTCCCCTGTAAAGTGGGAACCTCTATCACTCTCTATGGTCTCTGGAATCCCAAATCTACAGACTAGCTCCCTCATTAACTTCTGTGCTGTGTTTTTTTGCTGTGGCTTTTGTCACAGGATAGGCTTCAGGCCACCCAGAAAAGAGGTCCACACACACAAGTACATATTCATAGATACTTACCTTTGGTAGCTGTATATAGTCAATCTGCAACCTCTGGAAGGGGTAAAGTGGCTTCGGAGTGTATATATGTGGGTTTTAACTACTCTTCCCTACATTGTACTAAGCACATATAAACATACTTGTGTAAAAGGACAGTAGCAAAAGTGAATCTAAGTGATACCCAATACTTATCCACCACGGAGCATATAGAGTTTTATACTGGTGTCTCACCCTGTGGGTGCACTGAACCATCATAGGGTAAAGGGCCCTTGGCAGACATTGCTTGTCACCTTTTTGCCATAGTCCACCCTCCATCCATTGGGTCCCAGTGTTACTCCAGTCTTGCTTCCTCACCTGTGAAGCCTGTTTCTATATAGACAGGAGTATAGATAACCCTACTGGGCCAGCGAGGGTCACGGACTGTACTGATCCAGGCTCCTTTCCCCTAGGCCTAGGCTTTCTGGTAACCAGTATGGTCACTTCATGTGTTAGCGCTTTATAGGTTTTACCTTCTAGGATGGACCTTTATGTAACACTAAGGCCTCTATCAGCTATTTCAAAGTCTCATAGTTGTTGATAAACTTACTGAGGTCAGGAATCATAAGGAATCCCAAAATACTCACATTCTTCCCCTCTGCCACTTTACACCCCTCCATCAGTGCCCTCCGCCTCCTGTACAGACAGGTAGGTCAGGAGAGGTTCTGCTGCTGTTACCTCATGTTGTGTGACCGCTGCACATCTGATGTAGAATTAACCTCATTCCTGGTTTCTAAAGCCATCTACAAAAAACTCAAAATGCAGATTAATGATATATTCAGTTTTGACATATTAAAAAGTAACTGGTTCATTAATCATACAACCCGTCTACCTCATGTCTCCCCCCTTTGAATCTAGCGAAAATAGTGGAGCTGGATTCAATGTAACACATCATAAAGAGGGCACATTATAACCAAGGTTTCTAGTCATGAAGAGGTTAAATACTATCAGGATAGTCCAAAACTACTACAGAAGCTTTTTATACGTAGGCAGCAGTAGGATACAAAACCAAGAAAGGTCCAGGTTGTCATGTGACACACGATCAGCAGCTTCCGGCCTGTGTCCTCTCCTCTGAGGTGCTTGGCTTAAACTTAAATGAGAACAATAGAAAATGAACAATATACTCCAGAAAAAAAAAACAACACAGTTTTGGGACCAATGCCGATGTATCAATGCTGTATAATAGGAGACATACAAATACCTTAGATCTTATTATAACCTATACAGTCATACTGGGGGCACATGCTGGGGGCACATGCTGGGAGACAGTGTTACTGAGCAGAAGCATCACTAGAGACAGTGACGTAGGAGGCTTCTAGGTGTGTTATAACTTCTGCCTAAAAAGCTCCTAATAATAATCTCAGTCATAGCTGCTGAATAGGACTAATAGTATGGGATCATAGGGAGGTTTTACTCCTGGTTAAAACATTAATATTACAGATGTTGCACCGAATCAAACCCAAATCTGCTAAGGACCATGAGGGTTATCAGTAATGAACACACATTCTCATTGTTCCTTTCTTCTCTTAACATTCCAACATGTGCTCCCCCCTCCCCCTCCTGTGTTCACTGAGACAAGGGGGGGGGGGGGAGGCAGCCCCCTCCTTCTCCCTGTGGTGTCTGTAGTACTACGTGTCCCAGCATACCAAGAGAACAAAGAAGGAATCCAACACACAATTGTAACATCTAAGTTCGCTGTATCATCCTACACAAATTGCAAAAACTTTTGACCACACCCTTCAAACTTTAGGTGTATTATAAAGTTTTACACTACATTTCTGATGTTTTTAAACATAAATCACAAGGTCTCAGGTCCAAGCCTGCAAAGAACAATGTCCACAATTGTGTGCTGTGCTTTCCTCACATCTGGTAACTGATGAAATACCATTAGCACTCAACATGATATAGACAAAACACAAATCTGCAGGACTGTATAAAGGAATAAACTCCTAGAACATCTACAGTATCTGGCAAGGGTTTGCTCAGGGAATCCAATTGGGACTGCACAACCGTCCAGGAGCTCTCCCCACAGAAGACCAAAATCCGTAACAAATATGTTACTACCCGGGTTTTTGGACTTTGTAGTTCTGAGAAGTGACTCTTAGATAAGCAGGCAAAGTCTCCTACATTTATTCCCTGGGTACCATATCTTAGTTGTCTTCTAAAGTTACTACAATACAGCTAAATACAGCTGAGCGGACTGTGGGTGCAAATCCAAAGATCTTTAGGCAATGCATCATTACCCATACCACTGGTCTACTAAAGTATATCAAAGTGAGAAACATCTGCCCCCTACAGGAGAAACATCTGAACGCTACTTCTTTGTCCTGTTGGAGCCCGCACTTTTTCAAATCTAGTCTTGACCGGATATATTCCAGTGTGGGGGTTGGGTCTAGGTGCCACATTGCATGCACATGTCTCCGCCAGTCTGTTTCTTTGTTTCCATACATCAATTCATCCACCATTTTAGGGTGGAGGCCGAAACTTTTCTAAATGTTGTCTTTTGTCTGTCCAACTTTTTTTCCGTCATCGTCATAACACTCATACAACACACAATTTCCTATGGCTGTTTCTTTATAACCTCCTCTGGTCACTTCCTCTGTAACTTTCTTCTATCCACTTGCAATTTCCATGATATCATTATCATGCAACCAGCCTTTGTTCTTTTAAGAACCTTTCCATTTACCAACATACAAACAACCATCTTTTTGATATATACAGTATAGAAAAACAAATGTCATGCAGCTCACCTCTCCAATGATTTCCAAAGATCAGCCATTCGGGGAGTGTGGTGGCGTGAAAAATAAACACGTCTTGCGGTGTGCTCGCGTTGCCTGCCAGGACTGCAGGTGTGTTGATGTAATTTCAATCAAGGTAAACGCAGCACTTCCTTTTAAAACTTTTTTTCTTCTTTATTGATTGACAAAATTTAAACATGATGCAGATAAGATATACAGCTCGCGTTTCGAGCTATTACAGCTCTTAGTCATAGCATGTAAATGTACAAAATGTTTCAGAATTTAAAGGAAGAATCCACCAATCAAAAACATGAGGGGTGTGTACAAGCCAAGCATCACAATACGTTACAGCTGGTGCTGTCTGAATGGATCGCATGTATTGCAGTGTTATACACATCCACATCAAATCAAAACATCATAATATTTCAAGGCAAGAAGAAAACATTAATCTTAGATAATAAATCTGTAAATAACAACTGATATTTGAGAAACTTCGAAGTTATTAGATCTGGGAACAAAGACATGTTGGATACAGGTGCAAATCAATTCATGGTGATACTGCAGAATCACTGTAAACATTCTCTGTAAACATGGAAAAAGTTAACTACATTGCATCCCTACATAGCCAATAGGCCTAAATCTATAAATGATGACTCATTAGAAAAGGAGATATGAACGATAGAACCATGAATGACAGCTGCCAATAAGACACTTTCAATGTTGTGAGATTTGAAAACAAAAATATGCAACTAAAATCATGATGATGTTTTTAGAGTTGTAGAGTTCAATAAACATTCAATATGAGTATCTTCAACGTGAACGTAGAAAAATTTCAAAAAGAGAAAAAAGCTACCTCACTGTAAACATTTTTGACTGTAAACATACCTCATCGTAAACATTTTTGGTAAACATTCACTGTAAACATGTAGAGGTTTGTTGTATTGTGTTTCTATAAACAATCTCTTTAACACATGGTGGAAATTTACTCCATTATTACGGAAGTTCTTCGTGAATAGGGAGAAATTGCTAACTGTCCCTGGACATTCTCTAAAACATACAATCTAAACCTTCACTTTATACAAAAAGTATGCAGTTACCAATCATAATGGTATTTAAGAATCTCTATAAACATTCCCTGTGGGTATATTTGAACGTAGAGGGATTGACTACATCTTCGTAAAACATCTGTGAACATTCACTATAAAACATAGGAAAGTTTGTTATATTAAATTTCTATGAACAATCACTGTAAGCATAGGGGATTAACTCCATTTTACATGAAATTCTTCGTGACCGTAGAGAAATTGACCACATCTCCGTAACATCACTGTAAACATGGTACTGTAAACATAAGACATTTGCTATATTGTATCTCTGATAAAAAATCTTATAAACATAGGGGAATTTACTCCATGTTATCTCTATATGAACGACAACTTAGGTACATAAATGGAAATTCATTTGAAATAGAGAATATCCATGTATGAATCTGATGTCTGTGACCCTTTATAGGTAAGGAAAGTTTGGATGTCATTCATGGATCGATGTGAGAAAGTATATGTAAATCAACAACGTCTTTAAATCAATACAAAAACAGATATCCCATTAATAAAAATATGATAATCTGTTCTGAAGTTTTAGACCCTTTGGTGGGCTCTCGTGCCCAACTTAAAAATCCAGAACACTTCTCTCTGTTAGTATAATTTTCTCCTATCACCCCTCTTAAAGGAGAGATGTACCTTTTCGAATCCAAAAACTAAAAGAAGATAAATCTCCTTTGTGTATGTTGACAAAATGTCTGGACGCCCCTGCCTGTTTTTTTGGAAATCTTTAGTACTGTCTCGTAAATGTTCCGCAATCTGATTTTAATTTGGTGTCGTAGAGCTACTACATGATGTTGCAAAATATGCACTCTATGATGTAAACATATAAGTGGAATCACAATTGATGAAAGACTTAATGGGAAATTTCCCTTTCTATCAAAAGAAAAAAAATGATCATTGCATTTGCATATGTGCACATATTGCATCATGTGTTACCGCATCGGAAAAAACCTAAAATGTTGAGCCAGAGGTTTTTTTCGGCTGTATGTTGTGTGTAAAGGACTTGGGGAAAGGATAGCACCAAGGATTGTCCTTTTCTAGATACAAAATTGCATCCGTTTTTAAGATGACATCCATTTATCATCCTGATATAAATGGGTAATTTTTTTTGACAATGTTAACAATTTGTGGAAAATCCAACTAAATTGGTGGATGGAAAAGTTATTTTAAACTTTTCAAAGTGGGCTCTAGATGTTTTTTGAGTAGATAAGAGAATGTCACGATCTTTCTTATTGGCAATTTCAAAACCTCTGTCTATCATCATTTGGAGAGTCCCGAGAGCTAATCTCTGACGTAATGCATTGGCCTGTTGGGAAAACTCCCTTGGTCAGTGCATGCCCTTTTGAGCTAGTAAATTCTCTGCCGGAATAGACTTGATGGTATGTGTAGGTGATTACTCGATGCATTTAAAATTGTATTTCCTGCTGAGGTTTTCTATATAGCTAGTGCCAACTTTGCCTCTAACGGGTAACCCTCAGAGTAAATCAAGAAAGGGTTTACCTTTCAACCTCATCCACGTTAAAAGTGAAACTGAGATTAACATTGTTATGATTGAGGTATTTGGCAAAGTCTGGCACGGACGGCACACCTCCAGACACACAATGAGTATGTCGTCGATGTACCGCCCCGTACAGACAATGCTATCCTGTAATATTGTGATGGGAGTAATGAACTCCTCTTCCCACCATGACATAAAGAGGTTCGCCAATGACGGTGAAAATCGAGCCCCCATTGGCGAACCTCTGGTCTGCAAATAAAAGTTTCATCAAAAGAAAAATATTTGTGAGAGAAGAATTGGTGGCATCTATGATGTATTCGCATAATTCCTCATTGATAGCTAGTCTATATAAATGATGGGCCAGCGCAATAATGGCTAGGTATGAGGTATAGAACTATACAAGGAGCTAACATCACAGTAACCCACACTACTGTTTTTCCAGAGAAATTCTCACAAACTCTCAAAACCTCTTTCCTGTCTCTCAGATAGCCTGGAAGAAAAATCACTAAAGGTTGCAATAAGGAATCTTATCCATTCACACAATTTCTCATTGATTGATCCGATTCCAGAAATGATCGTCTTTAAAGGGGGGGGAGGGGGGGGGGGGGGGGGGAGTTCCTTATGGACTTTCGGCAATCCATGAAAAATTGGTGTGACAGGATAGGTGGGTACATTATAGTTTGGTGTTTCTCTGGAATTATGCCCGATTTACCACCTTCCTGTATTATGTTTTTAATTTGTTCCAAAACACAGAAGTGGGATCTATGTCTAATTTCTGTACGTAAGTGTAATCACTGAGTATGTCCATGACCAGAGATCTATAAAGGTCCTTGTCTAAAGCCACCAACTTACCCCCCTTATCCGCCATTTTGATTTAATAGTTATTATGTTTAATGTGTTTGGGCGTGTGGTAGACGGGGGGTCAAGTTGTCGGTTTTTGACAAGAAAGTACGGTATGGACAAACTCAATAAATCCCTTTCACTTAGATTGAAATTGGTCCATAGCTTGGACTCATGGAATTAATGAGGTAGATTATTGTTGTTAGACACTGGCATAGAAACTGTATGGACCCAACATTTCTCTCACCTAAGTTACTCATGCTGTTAAGGTTTGAGCAATACACATTGGTCACCAAATCCTAAATTGTTATATTCATTATTACCACAAGTAACAGATATCACATGATGGATGGATCATCCTCGATACAATCAAAAAAATGTCGCTTCACTGTGAGTGCTCCTAACAAATCTTTGACATCTAGCAGCGTGTTAAATAAATCAAACTTCTGGTGGTACAAAATTGAGACCCTTCTCCAAACTTTGACCTGATCCTGGAAAAAAATACACGCAGACAAATTAAAAAAATGAGTTTCCATGGGACTGGCAAGGCTTCAGAAGGCATTAATTGTGCCCTTTCTTTTTTGCTCCGCGTTGAATGATCCCTGTTCACTGAAGCGGTACCGCCTGTGTCTCTGTGCCGCCTCTGTGCCCCCGTTTTTTGAGAATTGGAGTAAGATTTGGGACTCTTAGGCCCCCGGGATTTGTCCGAATCTCCTATTGAAGTGTCAAGTAAATCAAATTCAGAGAACTAAAGGAACCTTGGCATCACGATGTTTCTTGTATTCCTTTTGTTTTTATTTTTGTTTTTTGAATAGAGCGTGGGTCATAGAGTTCGGTCTTCTTTTCGTATAAATGTGGCCAGTCGAAAATCCTCGAGTCCCTCAGGAATTTTTTCTTTTGGTTTCCATGATGGGTTTGTTCTGTTTCCATAACTTTGGTTTGAATAGTATTCAGATGTTCTTGAATATCCGGGTATCTAGAGATTTCTCTAGGATTCAATTTCGGATTTCAAAGAAATTAATTTGGAAGCTTCTTCATGTACATAAGTTTTAATAAGAATGGAGCAGTCCCGAAGGTCTTGTCCCATTTCTGGAGAAATTTCATTGTAAGATTGTTGTTGGTCTTTTATGATACGGAGACCTCGTGGTATCATTTCTCTTTGAAGGTAAGATTTAGAGAATTATGGTCCCACCACGTGTCTCAGTCTTGAAGCATTACTTTTCCAGATTGAAGAGTTTGTTTCTCAAGTCTAAGTCTTGTGCCATATGTCGCAGGTTCACATTGAAAACCTCCGCTAACTTGCGTTTTTTCATAATGGTTTCTTCAGTGATACGGGTTGCTGAGTTTCCACTCCGACTCCTAGTATACGACAATAGGGGTTTCTAGTATGTCAGTCGGTATATTAAACTCGCTCTGGTTAGATCTTATCATAGGAATGAAAATTCAAAAACGGAGTGGATAGAAAACGGGTAGTAGGTAAGAAAAACAAATGTCGTGCAGCTCACCTCTCCATGATTTCCAAAGATCAGCCATTCGGGAGTGTGGTTGGCGTGAAAAATAAACACGTCTTGCGGTGTGCTCGCGTTTGCCTGCCAGGACACTGCAGTGTGTTGATGCAATTTCAATCAAGGTAACCAGCACTTCTTTTAAATCTTTTTTCTTCTTTATTGATGACAAATTTAAAACATGATAGGCAGGATAAGATTAAGCTGACGCGTTTCGAGACTATTACAGCTCTTAGTCTAGCATGTAAAGTACAAAAGTGTTTCAGATTTCAAAGGAAGAATCCACCATCAAAAACATGAGGTGGTGTTGTACACCAGCATCACAATACGTTTACAGCTGGTGCTGTCTGAATGGATCGCATGTATATGCGTGTTATACACATCCCATCAAATCAAAAACTCATAATATTTCAAGGCAAGAAGAAACAATTAATCTTAGATAATAAATCTGTAAATAACAACTGATATTTGAGAAAATCAAGTTATTAGATCTGGGAACAAAGACATGTTGGATACAGGTGCAAATCACTTCATTGTGATAACTCCAGAATCACTGTAAACATTCTCTGTAAACATGGAAAAGTTAACTACATTGGTTTTTCCGATGCGGTACAAACAAGATGCAATTGTGCACATTGCAAATGCAATGATCATTTTTTTCTTTTGATAGAAAGGAGAAATTTCCCATTAAGTCTTTTCATCCAATTGTGATTCCACTTATATGTTACATCATGAGTGCATATTTTGCAAACTCATGTATGTAGGCTCTACGAACGAAATTAAAAGTCAGAATTGCGGAACATTTACGAGACGTACTAAAGATTTCCAAAAAAAATGTCAGGGGCGTGACATTTTGTCACATACACAAAGGAGATTTATCTTCTTTTGTTTTTTTGATTCGAAAAGGTACACTCCCTTAAGAGGAGGGTGATAGGAGAAATTATTACTACAGAGAGAAGTGTTCTGGATTTTTAAGTTGGGCACGAGAGCACCACAAGGTCTAAACTTTAGAACAGATTTATCATATTTTATTAATGGGTATCTGTTTTTGTATGATTTACAGAACGTTGTTGATTTTACATATACTTCCTCACATCGATCCATGGAATGACATCCAACTTTCCTTACCTATAAGGATGACCCACAGACATCCAGATTCATACATGGATATTCTCTATTTCAAATGAATTTCCATTTATGGACCTAAGTTTGTCGTTCAATAGATGATAACATGGAGTAAATTCCCTATGTTTATAAAGATTGTTTACGAGTATACAATATAGCAAATCGTCTTTGTTTACAGTACAATGTTTACAGTGATTGTTTACGGAGAGTGGTCATCAATTTCTCTACGGTCATGAAGAATTTCATGTAAAATGGAGTGTTAATTCCCCTATGCTACAGTGAGTGTTCTAGAAATTTAATATAACAAAACTTTCTATGTTTATATAGTGAATGTTCACAGAGTATGTTTACGAAGATGTAGTCAATCCCTCTACGTTCTAATAATACCCACAGGGAAATGTTTATAGAGATTCTTAAATAACATTATGATTGTAACTGCATACTTTGTTCAAAAGTGAAGGTTAGATGTATGGTATAGAGAATGTCCACGGACAGTTAGCAATTTCTCTATTCACGAAGAACATTCCGTAATAATGGAGTAAATTTCCACATTGTTAAAGAGATTGTTTTATAGAAACACACAATACAACAAACCTCTACATGTTTACAGTGAATGTTTACCAAAAATGTTTACGAGTGAGGTATGTTTACAAGTCAAAAATGTTTACGGTAGGTAGCTTTTTTCTCTTTTTAGAAATTTTCTACGTTCACGAAGAATACTCATATTGAATGGTTTATTGAAACTCTAAAAAACATCATAATGATTTAGTTGCATATTTTTGTTTTCAAATCTTCACAAATTGAAGTGTCGATTGGCAGCTGTCATTCATGGTTCTATCGTTCATATCTCCTTTTAATGCGTCATATTATAGATTTAGCCTATTGGGGATGCAATGTAGTTAACTTTTTTCCATGTTTACAGAGAATGTTTACAGGGATTGGAGTATCACCATGATTGATTTGCACTGTAATCACAACATGTCTTTGTTCCCAGATCTAATAACTTTGAATTTTCCAAAATCAGTTGTTATTTACAGATTTATTATCTAAGATTAATTTCTTCTTGCCTTGAAATATTATGATGTTTTGATTTGATGTGGAATGTGTATAACACTGCAATACATGCGATCCATCAGACAGCACCAGCTGTAACGTATTGTGATGCTTGGCGTACACACCCTCATGTTTTGATTGGTGGAGTCTTCCTTTAAATTCTGAAAAACATTTGTACATTTACAATGCTATGACTAAGAGCTGTAATAGCTCGAAACGCGTCAGCTGTAAACTTATCCTGCCTATCATGTTTAAATTTTGTCATCAATAAGAGAAGAAAAAAAGATTTTTTAAAGGAAGTGCGCGTTTACCTTGATTGAAAATTGCCTCTTTGATATACTTGCCTTTTCCAACATTTCTTGGCTACATCGTTTACAGCGTTTTTCTTCTCATTCAAGATCCGTACGTTCTGGTTTCCTCTACTGAATTGCCTCTCATCATACCTAGCAATTTTTCCATAATTTTCTATATATCCTCTTGCCGCTCACTGCACATCACTCCAGGCCCCACTTTTCCTAGGGCAGTATTTACACCACTTCTAACTCAAAATAAAATTTTTTTTTTTCTTTTTTTTTTTTTTTTTATTAACGTTTGCCCGTCAAGAAATGGACTGCGATTCCCCTGTCTTGAAGCACTCTGGAACCTACCACACAAAATAAATTGTATAATCCGATGTCCAAGACCGTCTACTTTGTCTCAAAGCGATTTTACCGTTCCAAAGCACTAGCCGATGAGACTCTTTAGGTCGGGGCAATTCCCTAGAATTTTACTCTCTTAAAACCAGTACAGTATCAACAATAGCCCCTATCAACGCAACATGTTCAAACTCACACAAACCCCATATACACTCACCACACATCACTGGGTTTTCAAATAACTAACAAGATTCTTGACTGGAAGAATTATAGGCATTGTGGCAACCTCACACGGAGTGGGACAATCCAACAGATAACAGAGCAAATTTGTAAGAATAACTTACTTTTGCGTGCGATCTCTTCCGGGTTCCATGCGTATGCTCCGTTCACCCCCTCACGCATCACGCTCTCTCCCGGGCTCCCCTGGATCCGCCTCTCACCCTTGTCGACAAGGATGCTCCTGAAATCTGCCAGTCACCTTCGATTCACGCATTCTCCGAAATGGTCCGGAGCTTCAAGCGTGGTCCGTCTCATCATTCGGGTTTCGGACCAGGTTGTTGGAGAAAAACTATCCTTACTCAGATGTGATGTGGTTCCAATTATGTATAGTACGGCTGCTCGGTGATCAACTTCAGACCTCAGCAGTGTTGAAGAGTATTCCAATTTATGTTAGGTAGCAACAGTGTTATAGGGTTCTTGAGACAAAGGAGCCTACTGACCCTCCCACATTCCAATAGCCTACAATTAACTGAAAGATGATCAGTTGTCTGTGGGGGGATGGTCTATTCTAGGGATCTTTTGCTATCAGTAAAACATGGTAATACAAAAGAAAATGGATCGCATGGTTCCCGGGGGTCCAACGTTCTAACTGGGAGATATATGAATCTGGAAACATATTTACACAGCACAAAAATAGTTTACGGGGACTACGCATTAATCTTCTTCTCTCGATGCCACACAAGAGAGAATCTTTCATTAAAGGTTGGCAAACAGATCCTACGACAAGAGAAATTCAATTACGCCTTAGAAAATTACCTGTGTTGATTTGAAAAAAGTTTCTACAAAAATTAGTGAACAACTTTGAAAAGAAATCAGGAAACCAGACCTTAGAACACAAAAAGGACTTTAAAAAAACTGTGAGGACAGATTACAACAAAACATTAATAAACTTACGAATGAAATAAAAGAAAGAAAACATAGGAAATACATTCGTGACAGAAACAGTTTGAGCAGAACAGTCTACACCACGGAGAGAAGCACAATGGTTCAAAATTTTTAAACCAAACAATTCGTGGATAAATACAGAAGTATCTGAACAGAGACCTCAGGCATGACGATACAATTTCAACATCATCTCAGAGAGGAGGCACTAACGGTAAAGGTAAAGAAGGAGGAGATCACCACATCAAACAAACACATTCACAAAACAGAGGCAACCTAAAAATGGGGATGGCAAACATTCCCTCACAAAAATTCACTCCTCACCCAATCACAACTTCTACTGTCCCACCAATAATTTACTTCCAGGACAGATACGTCAATCCAAGACCTACTTGACACAAGTCCAAACATTACCCACTGTTTTACACTCTCAAATAACTAACTGGAGAAAAATACCAAACCATGCCGAATATTACCCCTCAGGTACTCTTGTTTCCTATGGTAGTAGGCAGAAGAAAGTACCAACTGCAACACCAAGGACCCCTTTTTTAGGAGGGGAGGATACCCACACGGGCCTCAAAGAAAGGAGGGAAATGGGGGTTACACGAAACTAAATACAAACTTAAATACATTTGAACATAACGAGTAAGGACAAAGATAGTCATCAACTGTTCCTCACATAAACTAACTGAGCCAATTGCTTCTACTGAGAAGTAGGTACTCTCTTTTCCCACTATCCCTGACCTTCGTAAATTTCTTGTGGATAAAAGAATATGTAACCTTTTGTTTGCTCACAAATTAGCCCTCCAAAAAGCTGTACTGGACATGACAACGGTCAGGACACAATTGACAAACAATGACATAGAGTACTTAAATACTACAAACAGCTAGAGGATGAGAACATAAGTACTCTGAATCAAATGCAAAAAAAAAAAACAAAAAAGAGCACCACTTACTAATTTAAGACCCATAATCCAAAATACGCCACCCTTTTCCCGTACTCAAATATCAACCTTTTTGGTATACGACCACACAAATGCTGGAAAACCTGAATATGCCAAAAAACAAACAGTACAAAGCTAATAAAGATGAACAAAAAGCGTTAGAAAACTAAGACCACTTGACCAGATAAATTTAAACCATCTGATAAGGGTAGGCAACATCGTCCTCATGAACGAAAAGTTACATATCGATGGCCAAGAAATTCTCAAGACCAGAAACAAATGAGACCCTCCAAAAAGACACCTACCTTCCACTATCTAACCGAATTACCCCAAATCTCCTCAAATGAGGCCAGGAAACACTATCACTCCGGAACGAGTAAAGTTTATGTTGAACCCCACACCTACAGTGGCTACCTTTTATGCCCTCACCAAAAATTCATAAGGCTATAAAACCGGTACGCCCTGGGAGACCAATTGTCTCTGGCATGAAAGATATTTAAACACAAGGAATAATATCTTGTAGACCAAAATCTACAACCCCTTTGATCTGCATTACATCTTTCTTGAAGGATCACAAAGGACGTCATCTGAAATACATGATATCACTTGTCACCCAACAGTATACCTAGCTAGTCTAGATTAAGACGTTTTATACAGCAGTATCCAACACCAACCTAGGAATAAAAGCAGTCCAATTATTCCTCAAACACCACAAGCAAAATACTACCAGCACAATCAATTGCCACCATCACCCTTCGTTACCTTTCTATTAACACACACATTATTTCTCTTTGGCGGTGTCCTTTACACATTTCATTTGAAGGCACCGCCATGGCACCACCGTGCAACCCACCTACGCAAATCTTTTCTTAGGGTGGTGGGAGGACCAGCACGGTCTCACGGAAGAACTCGCCCCCTATCCTCACACACATGTGTTGTCTTGGGGCAGGTATATAGATGAACGTGCTGGTCATCGTGGAGGGAGACAATCCCCACCTTCTAGGAATTTGTTCAAAAAAACTAAATCAGAACACATCTTTTAGAAGTTCCAACCTCAGAAATTGCAACACCGCCGGATCAACTTCCCCTAGGGAACTCACGATCACTAAAGATCACACAGGGGCAACCTACAACATGATGTTACCGTAAGGACACTGGCCAACCAACAATCTCCTAAACTGGGAGAGCGTGCACCCACACCCTCAAAATGGGAAACCAGTAGGCCAGTACATTCGAGCAAGGAGAAACTAGACTCCACGGAGGTGGATTATTGAAAATGAATGCCAGTCCTACAAACATTTAGAGAAAGGTGATACCCAAAAAAAACACTTCATAAAGCGTATCATCGATCGCAATCCCTAAAAAGAGGAAGATTGCTACTAACCAACCCAACACAAGATGAGACCAAATGGGCAGAGAATGTATCACAGGTAATAGGAGATGTGAGCGAACATACTCGTCGAGCTACTTGATGCTCGTTCGAGCATTAGCGTACTCGAAACTGCTCGTTGCCTCGACGAAATACTTCGCGTCCGCTCGGTGAAAATGGCATCCCGCCGTTTGTTGCTTTTTGGCGGCCAGAAACAGAGCCAATCACAAGCCAGGAGATTCTGCAAGCCACCCAGCATGAAGTGGTACCATACACGTCCTGATTAGCAGTGGTTGGCTGCCAGATCAGGTGAGCCTGGAATAGAAAGCCCCTGCCCGCGCTGCTAGGATCATTTCTGTGTCTGGATGCCGCTAGGGAGAGAGCTGCTGCTGGTCAGGAGAAAGCGTTAGGGTGTTCTAGTAGAATAGTGTTAGGCCGGAGTGATTCTACAGAACCCAACAGCCCTTTTTAGGGCTACAATAAAGTTATAAATTTGTTTTTATTTGCTTTGTGGGGGCTTGTGGCACTAGTAGCTGCAGCTAGTACCATATTGTGAGGAATTTGCAGGGGGGACTTGCTACCGTTGGTGGAGCTCTTATAGTGCACGCATATCACCTCAAACACCGAACTGGACAATTATTAGGGGTTTGATTAGAATTAGGCAGAGTATGCTTGATTTTTTTTTTTTTTACCTTTATATCCTTATAGCTCAAACTCATTTGGACAACGCAGTGTGCTTTCTATGTAGGCTACAATCCATAGCCATAGGAGACCCCAACGGCTTACTTAGGCCTACAGTAGCGTTATATTTTCCTTTTTGTTTTCTTGTTTGCTGTGGCTGGGCTTGCGCATTAGTAGTGCAGGCTAGTACCATATTGTGAGGAATTTGCTGATGGGAGACCTGGGACCGTTGTGTTTAGCTCTTAGTGACACGCATATCCACCTAAACCACCGAAGTGGGACAATTTATAGGGGTTGATATAGAATTAGGCAGAAGTCTGCTGATTTTTTTTTTTTTTTTTTTAGCCTTTATTTCATTTTTAGCTCAAACTCATCTTGCCAAAGCGTGTGCTTCATTGTAGGCTACAAATAGCCATAGGAGGAGAAACCCCAATGGTACTAGGCCTTACACATAGCGTTATTTATATTTTCCTTTTTTTGTGTTTGCTTGTGGCGGGGACTTGCTGGGCAGTAGTAGTGCAGCTAGTACCATATTGTGAGAAATTGGGCGAGACCTGCAAAACCGTTGTGTTAAGATCGTAGTGACACGGCATATCCACCTCAAAACACCGAAGTGGAAATTATTTTAGGGGTTTGATAGGAATTAGGCAGAGTCTGCTGATTTATTGTTTTTTTTTACCTATTTCATTGTATAGCTCCAAACTCATCTGCAAGCAGTGTGCTTTCATTGTAGGCTACAAAATAGCCAAGGAGAACCCCAATGGCTTACTTAGGCCACAGGAAGCGTTTATTTCCTTTTTTTGTTTGCTTGTGGCTGGGCTTGCTGGCATTAGTAGTGTGCAGCTAAGTACCATATGTGAGGAATTTGTGGGAGACCTGCGACCGTGTGTTAGCTCTTAGTGACACGCATATCCACCTCAAACACCGAAGTGGGACAATTTTTATTAGGGGTTTGATTTAGAATTAGCCAGAGTCTGCTGATTTTTTGTTTTTTTACCTTTATTTCATTTTAGAGCTCAAACTCATCTTTGCAAAGCAGTGTGTGCTTCATGTAGGGCTACAAAATAGCCATAGGAGAACCACCAATGGCTTAATTAGGCCTGAATAGCGTGATATTTTCCTTTTTTTGTTTGCATTGGCTGGCTTGCTGGATTAGTAGTGCAGTTCGTACCATATGTGAGGAATTTGCCTGGGAGACTGGGACAGTTGTGTTATAAAGGCCTTTGTGACACGGCATATTCCACCTCTAAACACCGAAGTGGACAATTCTTAGGGGTTTTTGATTAGAATAGGAGAGTCTGCTGATTTATTTTTTTTACCTTTATTCATTTTATAGTCAAAATCATCTTGCCCAAAGCAGGTGTGCTTTATTGTAGGCTACAAAATAGCCATAGGAGGAACCCAACGGCTACTTAGGATCAGTAGTTGCGTTATATTTTCCTTTTTTTGTTTGATTGTGGTGGGCTATCTTGTGGCATAGTGTGAAGCTAGTACCCAGATTGTGAGGAATTTGCTGGGAGACCTGCGACCGTTTGTTTAGCTCTTAGTGACACGCATCCATATCCACTCAAAACCGAAGTGGGACAATTTATTAGGGGTTTGATAGAATTAGGCAGAGTCTGACTGATTTTTTTTTTTTTTACCTTTATTTATTTTATAGCATCAAACTCATCTTGCCAAAGAGATGTGCTTCATTGCTAGGCTACAAAAAAGCCATAGAGAACCCCACGGCTTCCTTGAGCCTACAATGCGTTATATTTTCCTTTTGTTTGTTTGCTTGTGGCCTGGGCGTGCTGGCATTAGTAGTGCAGACTAGTACATATTGTGAGGAATTTGCTGGGAGAGACATGGCCGACGTGTGTTTAGCTCTTAGTGACACGCATATCCACCTCAAAACCGAAAGTGGACAATATTGGGGGGTTTGATTAGTAGGCCAGAGTTGCTGATTTTTTTTTTTTTTTATTATTTCAGTTTTAATAGCTCAAAATCATCTTGCAAAGCAGTGTGCTTTCATTTTAGGCTACAAAATAGCCATAGAGGAGAGAACCCCAAGGCTACTTAGGCCTACAAGCTTAATTTTCAATTTTTTTGTTTGCTTGTGGATGGGCTTGCTGGCATTAGTAGTGAGCTAGTACCATATGTGTGAGGAGTTGGCTGGGGAGACCAATGCCGACCGTTGGTTTAGCTAGTAGTGACCAGCATTATCCACCTCAAACACGAAGTGGGGACAATTTATTAGGGTGTTTGATTAGAATTAGGCAGAGTTCGGACTGATTTATTTTTTTTTTACCTAGTTATTCATTTTATAGTTCAAATACTTGCAAAGCAGGGTGCCTTCATTGTAGGCTACAATAATAGCCATAGGAGAACCCCAACGGCGTACTTAGGCCTACAATAGCGTTTATTTCATTTTTTTTGTTTGCTTGTTGGCTGGGCTTGATGGCATAGTAGTGCAGCTTAGTACCATATGGGTGAGGAATTTGCTGGGCTGGGTGGACCTGCCGACCGTTGTGTTAGCGCTAGTGACACGCATATCCACCTCAAACAACGAAGTGGGACAATTCTTAGGGGTTTGATTTAGGAATTAGGCAGAGTATGCTGATTTTTTTTTTTTTTACCTTTATTTCATTTTATATGTGACTCAAAGAACCATCTTGCCAAAGCGTGGCTTCATTGTAGGCTACAAAATAGCCATAGGAGAACCCCAACGGACTACTTAGGCCTACAATCGCGTTAATATTTTCCTTGTTTTTGTTGTTGTGGCGGGCTTGCTGGCATTAGTAGGGCAGCTAGTACCATATTGTGAGGAATTTGCTGGGAGACCATGCTGACCTGTATGTGAGTTAGCTTTAGTGACACGCATTCAACAACCTACACACCGAAGGGGCAACTTATTAGGGGTTGATTAGAATTACGGCCAGAAGTATGCTGACTTATTTTTTTTACCTTTATTTCATTTATAGGTTCAAAGACTAAGCTTGCAAAGACACGTGTGCTTTCAGTAGGCTACAAAATAGCCCTAGGAGAACCCCAACGGCTTACTTAGGCCGTACCAATAGCGTTCTATTTTCCTTTTTTTTTTGTTTGCTTTGGCTGGGCTTGACTGGCCATTAGTAGTGCAGCTAGTTACCCAGAGTGTGAGGAGGAATTCTCTATGCGTTGAGACCTCGACGGACCTGTTGTGCTTTAGGTCTAGTGACAACGCATATCCACCTCAAACACCGAAGTGGGGACATGTATTAGGGGTTTGAATTAGAATTAGGCAGAGTCTGCTGATTTATTTTTTTACCTTTATTTCATTTTATAGCCAAAGTCATCAGGCACAGCACACAAAGATCCAGTTGTGTGGTCAGTGTGTAGGTTAGACAAGAAACAGACGCATAGCAATAGGATAAGCATCGTTTGTTTTAAAAAATAAATAAATAAATAAATAAACACAACACAATTTTTTTTTAAAGAAGTTTAACTTATTTGGAAAATGTTTAACTCGAGGGCTAAGGGGTAGCGGACGTTTGGGGCCAGTGGAAGTGGCATCCAACTACTGCAGGGTCAGAGGCCGTGGTCCTGGGCGGGGTGAGACACACTGCTAGATGATCGGGAGGCAGGGGAACGCCGCAGCAGCTACACTCCCTAGGTTCATCTTGTCTACACGTGATGGGACTCGTGTGTCAGGCATGGTTGAGGTCAGAAACAGTTCGAAGAGGTGAAGTCGTGGATTGGGCATGCTTCTAGCATTTGTCCACCAAGTCAGTATTCACGCAGTCCACCCATGTCACGAAATCAGCACTCTCAGCTCCTCCACCTCAGCCTCCTTCCCCCCAAGTCTGCCCCCTCCCAGCAAAAATTTGGCATTTGAAACAGGCATACTCTGAGGAACTGTGTTTTCTGGACCCTTCCCTCAGTCACAAACCACTGTACCGGTTGCTGATGAGCAATTTTCGATGCCCGGTTTCCAACAGTCGCAAGTCTGGGTGATGATGACATATTGCGTAGTGGAAGAAGTGTGGTAAAGAGTGGTGTCGGACGATGAGGAGACACGGTTGTCAGGACAGTGGTGAAGTGGTGGTCGGGCAGGAGGCCAGAGGCGGGGAGCAGAATGAGAGGGATCGGGAGGAGGATGAGGATGGTGACAGGACCCAAGAGGGGTTGATAGGCGGGGTCAGCGTGAACACAGTGCTCGGAGACGGAGGCGGGGGAGTTTATGCAGAACAAGGTTGGAAGAGGCGCAGTGGTGCGGCCGACGAGCAGAGGCAGGGCCAGAGCTGGTGCATCAGCGCAAATGTTGCCGTAGTCAAGCTCCCGCCGGCGAGCGCTAGATTTTTTCAGAAGTTTTTGGTTCTGGGAGTTCTTGAAAGACAAACCCGGAATGACCGACGGCGGGACTGTGGTGGCAAACCTTTGCCAATCCAGGTATCGCAGGGGTTCACCACCCAGTACTAACTTAAACTACCAACAGTATGACAGGACATATGAATGCTCAACACCCCACTCAATGCACCCAAGCCCGTTCACTCCAGCCGGCACCACCACTGCTCCTTCCCCTGTGTAATTCCTTATTTTGCCTAGTCAGCAATACATGCCCAAGGACCCACGGCACCATAACACCTCCCTTGCAAAAACCCACTTCGCCTCCGTATCCTCCACAAGCATCCATCAGCCGGTCAGCTCTCCATACCCCAGACGATGGGAGGCGCAAGGAAGGATATAGCACAACCCACCCACACGCCCAAGTCCTCAACGTCCACATCTCCAAGTTGCTTAGCTGGAGATGATGCCCCTATAGGCTGGTAGAGACCGAGGGGACCCTGAGAGGCCTTTCCAAACTGCATGCGGCGGGGCGCCCCTCGGTATTCGGTCCTCAGCCGCTACTACTTTTCGCCGATGTTGTGTGTCGTTCCCAGCCCTGCACAAGCACGTGTCAGAGAACATCATCCGTGCCCTGACCAACGCCATTTGACAAGGTCCACCTGAACACGACATGGGAAGAGTGCTGGCCGGGCAGGGCACAAATATATATTGCCTGACGGCACATTGGGTTAAACTTGGTGGAGGCTGGGGACCGAGGATGAACTGCTGGGGCTGCTCATATACGCCGACGCCGAGGATTGAGGGGACTACCTCAGTACCAGGTCTCAAAGGCCTACGATGCCTCTACTACTCCCACCACATACCTCCACTCCTCATAATAAGATTACCAGTCTGTGGGCATGCGTGCCATCAGTCATGGTAGCTCTTAAGGCACAGCACGCTAGTGCCATCGCGAAGCCACGATGAGCAGACGCGTGCCTTGCTCAAACTGCTGAGCCCTAGGCGATAAAAGGCAACACTGCCCAAGAGCTATACAAGGGCCATTATGGCGCCAGACTGATCTGTGGTGGAACAACGCTGAAAATAGAAGCCAAGGGGCGATATTGGTTGTGTGTGACAACGGGGCCGTAATCTTGACGGTGGCGGCTCTGCAACTCGGCAGACTGACACATGTGCCATGCTCTTGGCCCTGTGTTAATCTCATAGTCAGCGTCTTCCTCAACTCCCCCAATCGTCTGATTTGATCACGAAGTGCGCCGCATTGTGCGCATTTCAGGAAGTCAAGACAGATGGCTGCCACATATCCGGCAGCGCAGAGGCCACCACCAGCGACGCCTCAACTGCACGCTCACCGATGTGTTGCCGACTCCCCACGAAGGGGGGGAAGGAATTCACATTAACCAGGTTATCCAGAGTTTACCAAGCAGCGCAGAGCAACTTGTATAGACTGCCAGAGGTCTGTCAACTTCACCAGAACTGGTAGTCAGGTCAGTCATGCTTCCTCAAGTCTACAATGAGGACGTGGACGTGGTGTCTGAGATCTGTCAGGTGCTGAGTAACTTTGAGGAGTCAAAACACAGATGGTCAGCGGCGATGCCGCCATCATTCAGCCTCACCATCCCGCTGCTTGGCCTGTTGAAAAACTCTCTGGTCAGCCTGAATCGGAAGCGTTAGCGCTCGTCACAAGAGACGGGCGGGAAGAAGAATTCCCTTGTTGCTTTGTGAAGCCAAAGCACCCTTAGGTCTGTTTTCAAGCGCATATCGGAAGGACGGTGGAGGAGGATGAGGAGTGGAAGAGGAGGCGACTGTTGGCGAGACGAAGAGGGACATTGCGTATCAGTCCTTTCACTGTTCGGTGGTGTAGGGGAGAAGAAAGAGGAGTGAGGACGTTGTGAGCTGGAGGAAGATGGGTGATACAGGCCAGTGAGGGAGAGTGATTCTTGCGCGTTGGAACTCTGGCATACATATAGGCAGTTTCGAGTGTATAGGATGCCTATCCCGTGACCCTCGCGTTCAAAGAATTTATTCCAGCCCCCACGACATTACTGGTATCACTCTCCATGGACCCACGGGTACAAGCAAAATCTTTCCACTCTCACCCTGGAGAGGAAAAGGAGTTGTGAGAAAGCATGAATTACCAGCAGGCCATGGTGCACAAGCTGAAACCAGTATTCCCTTCTGACAGCACTTAGCGGCAGAGGGCGGCTCTTCTGCGGGAAATAGCGGAGGTGAAGAGTGGCGAGCAGGCAGCTTTTCCGGAGCAACTGGCAGGGGTTTACGCTTTACAAGGCCTTTTGACAGTTTTATGTCACCCCAGCAGACACGTCACCGGTCATGCCAGTCTCGGACACGGATACAGATGAGTGATCTTTACAGAAAGATGGTGAAGGGAGGACGTAGCTGACAATAAACAATCGTCCTAAATATACACACAGCTCATTACTAAATACTGGGTTTTCATAAGCGACGGAAAACCACCACACTGGTGGCACGAACTGAGCATTTTGTTCGACCATGTCTTGGAGGGTTCTTGCGATGCTCTGCGCTAGCGGTTGTGGCCGAGCGGGTTTTCAGTGCAAGCTGGCTCTTGGCATCATCACCGATAAGGCGTAACACGCTGTCGACTGGGGGGGGGGGACAGCGCTGACAGGCTGAAGTTATCAAGATGAATAAAGCCGGATTTCTCCGGATTTTCATTCTCCACCAGGTGAAAAAAAGAAGCTCAACATGAATAATGTATGGCACTCCTACTCCTCATGTCCTCCTTCGTCCGATCATTTGTTAAACTAAAGCATAGGAAACTGGCTATTTTTTGCTGAGGGCCAAACGGGCTCTAGCTATAGTTCTCTATGTATTTTAATTTTTCTGGAGGAGCCAACCTACCCGGTTCCCTCTGTTATTGAGCAAGATTTTGGGAAGCGCCACATACAGGCACTCAAATCTATTTAATTTTTCTGGAGACCACCGATCTGCTCCTCTGGTTTGAAAAAATTTTTTGGATGCCAACATACCAGGCTGTCCCCCACCCCCCAAAAACACCTCCAATGATTTAATTTTTTGAGAGGCCACCTACCTGCTCCTAGTCTGCGTTTGAAAACTTTTTGGACTGCAATGGCACTATCCAAATTACATTTGTCTCCATAGGGGAAAAAGCCTCCACATGTCGTCTTTTCTTTTGAAGCTGGATCCACACGTTTGTCTCCAGGTGCAACCTCCACACGTAATCGCCATAGCTGCCTCCAAAAGTCGTACCATATAGCTGACCTCTCATACATTTGTCTCCGAATCAAACGAACTGTGTAAGAGCAGAAAGCAATGTTCTGGGTTGTTTCCATGGATTCCCACATAAACTTGTTAACTTTGTGCCAACCCTGCTGTGTAACACAAAAATACTGGCAAACTTTTATCATTTACCGATATTATTTCAGCGCTTCTTGCAGACATCTCTGTTTACATCCACCCTCACACGCCATATCCCATAAAACTTATCAGAATGTACTACACTTGATCTTATACAACAAAGGTTCTTAGAAGTGCTGTTTGGGGAGTAGACTAGAGACAGGGCTCGGATTGGCGAAAGCTCGCCTGTCATGTCGAACGCAAAGCGCCAACGCAAGAGATTCCAACCTAACATAGGTTTTAAAACTGACAGCAACCTTTAATTCTACTACTAGTTCACTGCAACCACATGCCGGATTTATAGCGGGCGACCGGGGGGCACCCACCATGGTCAAGCACCATGGGACGTGGCTCCTCTGCCGCCAACCTCCCACACTGTCCGCCCAACCACGGCTACAATGTGAACGCCTCCACGCATATCCCCCTGCAGGGCCGAGGCGTCCGCCCCCCGCACAGGTTCCCACCTCCATGCCCGCCAAACTGCTGCTGGCTAGGCGTCAAGATATTACGAGTAAGAACAAAAGGGAGAGAGCGGCAAGAAAAAGATTTCTTCTGCCCATGATCAATGAACAAGCAGGTCGCCCTTCCGTCCCCCAACCCCCCAGAAATGTGGCCGTCCTATCGCTACCCACACCCCTCCAGTTAAATGCGGCTGTCCTCGCTCCCCCCCACCAGCGGAAAAGAGCGCCCGTCCTCCGCAAATCCAAAACCCACCCCACCGGCCTGCAACTCTATAACTGAACATCGCGTGCAAGAAATAAGGGCGTCTCACGCTACTCTATCGCACCCCACCGAGCTGGAACAAAGCGGGACTTTCTCAGCTCCTAGCACCCCCCTCCCAGCCGCGGATCGGTAGCGGCCGTTCTCCGCTCGCATTCACCCCCCCCGCTTAAGAAGCGTTATCTCCGCTCCTCCCCACCCCCCCGACGGCGACTGTGTGTAACAATCGGTGCCCGGAAAAAGGGCGTCCTTTACCCGCTCTCCTTCGCCCTAGCCCACCGGAGGAACAAGAGCGGGCCACGATCCTCGCTCCTCCACCCCCCCTTCCAGCGGCGGATCAAGCGGGGGCATTCCTACCCACCGCATAGCACCCCCCACCCCGCTTAAGAAGCGTTCATCCTCCGCTCCTCCCCCCACGGAGTGAATCAAGAATGCAGCGGGTCGCCCTCCGCTTCCCTACCCCGCCCTACCGCTCTAACCGCCCCCCCCCGGCGGAACAAAGCGGAGAACGTGCTTCTGCCTCGGACCGACAACCCCCACAACGCTGTGAAGAAGGGAGAGGGAAGCAGCCCGCCGTCCTACCGCTCTCAAACCCCCTCCCCCGACAGAAAAGCAGGCTGCGTCCTCCGATACCCCCCCTCGAACCGGCGGAACAAGACGGCAGTCCTCCGCGCCTACCCCCCCCCCGCCGGAAAAGCGCACGTCCCCTCGGCTCCTGAACCCCCTCACCCCCCGCTCTACCGGAAAGTCAGGCCCGAGCCATGTGACCCCAACAACTCTCCCGTCCAAACCGCAAAATTTTACCGGAACCCAACCCCCCCACGACCGCAGACACGCCTGACACCGACAGCCAGTCATCCTAAAAAGGGTAATAACAATATATGTGTATGTATTCATCTGTGTTAGATAGACATTGTAGTAACTGTGTATATGATGTATATATGCATATTTCTCTGTGGATTATGATCTACTTGTCTATTACTATATTAAGTATTACTGTATTTTACGTGCATATCTAGGTCATATAATGTGCCTTATATATGTTGTATATATGCATCTACTGTGTATATGTGTATAATATGCATCTACTGTAATATGGTTTACTGTGTATGTGTATTTTTTTATATGCATCTACTGTTCATATATATGTATATAACTGTGTATATGTGTATCTATGCATACTGTGTATATAGGTGTATATACTGCTGTATATGTGTTTCTATGTCAATTACTGTCTCACAATATGTAATTACGTGCATATGTTGTATTATAGCCTTACTGTTGTTATATACTGTGTCTAGGTGTATATGATTAACTGTCTATATATGATCTATTAAATGTGTCTATGTGTATATATGCATCTAGTGTGTAGATATGTGTTGTGATAATGGCATCTACTGTGCTATATTTGTATATACTGGTCTATGTGTGTCTATGAATCTAGTCTATATGTGTATTATATACTGGGTATATGTGTTATGCATGCATATAACTGTCTATATGTTGTATATACTGAGTCTTATGTGAATATACATGATTCTTACTGTCTAGTTAGTTACTGTATATTACTGTGTATATGTGTATATAGGCATCTACTGCGATTGCCTATATACACATATACACAGATTACATATATGATATGTATATACTGTGCATATGTGTATATTGCAGTTACTGTGTATATGTGTATATACTGTATATATGTTGTATCTAGCATATACTGTCTATATATGTATAGTACTGTGTATATGTGTATATATGATCTCTGTGTATATGTGTATATACTGTGGATATGTGCTAATGATCTACTGTCTATATTTTATATACGGTGTTATGTGTATATATGAAATCTACTGGGTATATGTGATATACTGTGTATATGTGTATAATGCATTCTACATGGTCCATATATGTATATACTGTATAATATATGATTTACTGTTTTTATACATGCCATAATTGTATGAGCATATATATGATGCACATTTAAATGGGGCGAGGCGGCTGTATGTAGGCGTGTTACTGGGGGCATGTGTATGAATAAAACGGTGTTTGTGTTACTGGGGATGAAGGCGGCTGTATGTAAGCTGTGTTACTGGAGAGGCATGTCATGTAGCGGTTGTACTGGGGGTGAGGCGGCTGTATGTAAGATGTGTTACTACGGGAGAAGCGGCTGGCTATGTAGTTGTGTTACTTGGGGTGAGGCGGCTGATGTAGTTGTGTATTGGGATGACGGCGACTGTATGCTAGCTGTGTGTACTGAGGGGATGAGGCGGCTTGGATGTGCTGTGTTACTACGGATGAGGCTGGCGTATGTAGCTGTGTTAAGATGGATTGAGAAGCTGTATGTAGCTGTGTTACTGGGGTGTGAGGCAGATGGCAGCTGTTATGTAGCTGTCTGTACTGGCGCGGCGGCTGTGTTGTTAGCGGTGTTACTGCGTGGAGATTAGTGAGCAGAGGAAGACGTGTATGGCACGCTGCAACATCAGTGAGGGGCCTTCCACCAGATTTGCCACCACAGGGGCCACCAACCAACAGTATCCGGCCTGCTGCCTCCATAAATCGTTCCCTTATCAAACGAGCTGTGTCGGGCAGAATTTGTGGGTGTTTTCATGGCTTCCAGCATCCAAAATTGTTAACCTTTGGCGCCACCACTGCCTGTGTAATCAACAAAAATATACTGGCAAAACTTTTTTCATTTACCGATATATTTCAGCGCTTCTTGCCCCCCAGGCACCATTTTGGTGGTGGGGAGGAGCCGAGAGACAGGGGCTTGGGACAGGCGCGAAAAGCTCGCCTGGCAGTGGACCGCAGCCCATCCCAAAAGCATAGGCAGCCTCAGAGGCATCCATGCATGCTGCCCCTGGCTGTTTCCTGTCCTTTTGCCTTCCACGATCTCCACAGCGTCCACCAAGGTATCATTTCAACTCTCTATACCCCAGCCGCTGGAGCACCGAGAGAATGCAGCAAAATAATCCCCTTATCAAAAGAGTGTTGTAAAGGCAGAATTTTCAGGTGTTTCAACCAGATAGGTATGGAACTCGGACCCATAATGTCGCAGCCCATGCTGGACACCTGAAGTTGCAATCCTAGCAGCGCCACTGATGTGAATGTCACCATACTGTCCGCTCTTAATCATGGAAGTCGTTCCATGGCTGCCTCCACATGTCGTTCCCCTTATCAAAAGAGCTGTTGTCAGGCTCATTTTTCGGGTGTTTCACCAGATACGTTATGGAACTTGGTGCACTATGTAGCCACCATGCTGTGTTATCGACTAAATATACCGTCACCCTTGTGGTCACCTAAGATATTCATTAACCTTCCTTTGGTGAAGACATGAGTCATTTAGGGTATGTCGCCTGAGACTCTCTAGCCTGACATGCCCCACATGCTGAATGCTCCCCACTTTGATCTCATTTGCGTCCTTTAGTGCTTAGTTCGGTCAATTATTGGATGTTTTCTAGATGCGATCTAGCCTCATTCGCGTCACTCTGTCATGGCCATGCTGTTGCCCATAAGTTTGGACATCATAATGGTGCCGAAAGCAGCACTAAGAGGCATCCATGCATGCTTGCCCAGGCTGCGTGCCTTGCACCATTTCCAGTAGGTGTTTCCATTTCCTTTCTCTTGAGGTTCCCAGGGTTGGCCACAGCTTCCCTGTCCTTTGAAAAATGCTCTCGAGTCTCCCATGACTGTTCAAGCGGGGTCGTATTCGAGACGAGCACTCGAGCACTAGGGAAAAGTCGGCTCGATAACGAGAGCTACAACGAGCCATTTTAGTGCTTCGCTCCATTCTTAATCGGTACATATGATGCTTTTCACAGAAGTACTAGAAATAATAAAGTCACTTTGGCGATCCTCAGCAATGATAAAGAACTTACAGGCTTTATCCTACCACCATACCCTTCTATTCACCTACGCAGAGAGGTGAAATCTAAGAGATCCCTGGTGCATAGCCATTTATCTGACTCAAACTCTCTCAAGGGAAACGATGGTCTACAAAGTCTGTAAGAGCGGCCTTCCCGTGTGGCGGCTGTACCTTTTGTAAACCATTCTCAAAACAAAAGCTTCACTAACCCCGTGGAAACACAAAACCACCCTATGAATCTCCCCCCCCCGGCAATTTCTAATGTAAACCCACAACTGTCATTCCGTGGCACGCTGTCGCGGCCCCAGAGTTTGTTACTGTGGGAAAACCCGACCCCCGATCAGCAGAGAATTTCTTCCCATTTAAGTGCCCCTTGGATGGGAAGGACCACCTCTTTAGCAAGCAATATACCTCTGAAACCCTAACGGTTGATCTGGAGACCCTCGTTTATGGGGCATCGATACCCTAAACTCGGGCCCCCGAACCGGGTACTAGGACCGTAATTACTGCAACTGAGGCCAAAACTGGGGGACAATTTTCTGTATTTCTTGGCTAGCAAGGCTACGCCCCCCCCCAAGGGCCTCATGAGGGCTTTCCACCCTTCAGTGAGTGTCACGCAACACCCTTGTTCCCTAACAAACAATATTGCACCCAATCAAAAATTTGGCCCTTCTAACGTTTCCTTTCCCCCCTGCTAACTTTCAACTGTCGGTGCAGAGGTATTACTTCAACCGAAAGTATGTTGAGTATGTCCCTGTGGTTGAGTCTGACCCCGGCGTCCATGTCACTGTTTACAAGTATTAAAACAGGTAGTAAAGCGCTGGGGACATAGGGTCCTCCAGATTTAAAACCAGAGGACCCAGCTTCCTCTCTGTCAAGACTCTTTCATCCCTATAGCTATTTACATTAACAACTACCTACAAGTAAAAGATATGAACAAACATCCACTGACATACTGTCTCAGTCGGACACATGTAGGTTAGCGATGGAACAATTACCGGGGATTTGTCACACGGTGCAGAACAAAGGACGACTATCCGGTACTTTTTTGGAAGCATGCGATCGCATGGGAGAAGCAAAAGAATTGCTTTATTTCTACATCCTGTAAAAATAGAAAAACGATTACTACGATCAGTGTGGAATTTTTCTCCTTTCCCGTCCCCTCTCCCCTCCTTTTCCCCCTTTTTTTGTTCCTCCTGTCCCCCCCCCCCCCCCTTCCTTCTTCCCTTTTCCCTCTCTTTTTTCCTCCCCCCCTCCCCCCCATCCCTCTCCCCTCCCTCTTTCCTCCCTCCTTCATTCTTTTCTCTTTTCTTTTTTTCTTTTCCCCTGTCTCGAATAACGAGTACCCGAGCATTTTAGTGCTCGCTCATCTCTAATCCAGAACACTTCTCTCTGTAGTAATAATTTTCTCCTATCACCTCCTCTTAAAGGAGAGTGTACCTTTTCGAATCCAAAAAAACGAAAAGAAGATAAATCTCCTTTGTGTATGTTGACAAAATGTCTGGACGCCCCTGACATGTTTTTTTGGAAATCTTTAGTGCTGTCTCGTAAATGTTCCGCAATTCTGACTTTTAATTTGCGTGTGGTAGAACCTACATACATGATGTTGCAAAATATGCACTCTATGATGTAAACAATATAAGTGGAATCACAATTGATGAAAGACTTAATGGGAAATTTCTCCTTTCTATCAAAAGAAAAAAAATGATCATAGCATTTGGCATATGTGCACATATTGCATCTTGTTGTACCGCATCGGAAAAAAACTAAAATATTGAGCCAGGAGGTTTTTTTCGGCTGTATGTTGGTGTAAAGACTTGGGGAAAGGATAGCACCCAAGGACTGTCCTTTTCTAGATACAAAATTGCATCCGTCTTTTAGGATGACATCCAATTTATCATCCTGATATAAAATCGGTAAATTTTTTTTGACAATGTTAACAATTTGTGGAAAATCCAAACTAAATTGGGTGGAAAAAGTTATTTTAGACTTTTCAAAGTGGGCTCTAGATGTTTTTTGAGTAGATAAGAGAATGTCACGATCTTTCTTATTGGCAATTTCAAAACCTCTGTCTATCATCCATTTGGGATAGTCCCGAGAGGCTAATCTCTGACGTAATGCATTGGCCTGTTGGAGAAACTCCCCTTGGTCAGTGCATGCCCTTTTGAGTCTAGTAAATTCTCCTGCCGGAATAGACTTGATGGTATGTGTAGGGTGATTACTCGATGCATTTAAAATTGTATTTCCTGCTGAGGGTTTTCTATATAGGCTAGTGCCAACTTTGCCTTCTAACGGGTAACCCTTCAAGAGTAAATCAAGAAAGGGTACTTCAACCTCATCCACGTTAAAAGTGAAACTGAGATTAACATTGTTATGATTGAGGTATTTGGCAAAGTCTGGCACGGACGGCACACGCCCGTACCAGACAATGCTATCCCTGTAGATATTGTGATGGGAGTAAATGAACTCCTCCTCCCACCATGACATAAAGAGGTTCGCCAATGACGGTGAAAATCGAGCCCCCATTGGCGAACCTCTGGTCTGCAAATAAAAAGTTTCATCAAAAGAAAAATAGTTGTGAGAGAGAAGAAATTTGGTGGCATCTATGATGTATTCGCATAATTCCTCTGAATAATGGCTAGATCTATATAAATGATGGGCCAGCGCAATAATGGCTAGGTCATGAGGTATAGAACTATACAAGGAGCTAACATCACAAGTGACCCACACATACTGTTTTTTCCAGGAGAAATTCTCAAAAACTCTCAAAACCTGTTTGCTGTCTCTCAGATAGCCTGGAAGAGAAATCACTAAAGGTTGCAATAAGGAATCTATCCATTCACACAATTTCTCATTGATTGATCCGATTCCAGAAATGATCGGTCTTAAAGGGGGGGGGGGAAGTCCCTTTATGGACTTTCGGCAATCCATGAAAAATTGGTGTGACAGGATTGGTAGGGTACAGATATGTTTGGTGTTTCTCTGGAATTATGCCCAGATTTACACCTTCCTGTATTATGTTTTTAATTTGTTCCAAAAACACAGAAGTGGGATCTATGTCTAATTTTCTGTACGTAAGTGTATCACTGAGTATGTCCATGACCTGAGATCTATAAAGGTCCTTGTCTAAAGCCACAACTTTACCCCCCTTATCCGCCATTTTGATTATTGTATAGTCATTATGTCTTAATGTGTTTAGGGCGTGTTGTAGACGGGGGGGGTCAAGTTGTCGGTTTGACAAGAAAGTACGGTTTTGGACAAACTCAATAAATCCCTTTCCACTGTAGATTGAAATTGGTCCATAGCTTGGACTCTGGAATTAATAGGGTAGAATTGTTTGTTAGACACTGGCATAGAAACTGTATGGACACCAACATTTCTCTCACCTAAGTTACTCATGCTGTTAAGGTTGAGCAATACACATTGGTCACCAAACTCTAAATTGTTATATTCATTATTACCACAAGTAACAGATTCACATGGATGGATGGATTCATCCTCAATACAATCAAAAAAATGTCGCTTCACTGTGAGTGCTCTAACAAATCTATTGACATCTAGCAGTGTGTTAAATAAATCAAACCTTCTGGTGGGTACAAAATTGAGACCCTTCTCCAAAACTTTGACCTGATCACTGGAAAAAATACACGCAGACAAATTCAAAAAACTGGTTTCCATGGGACTGGCAAAGGCTTCAGAAGGCATTAATTGTGCCCTTTCTTTTTGCTCCGCGTTGAATAATCCCTGTTCACTGAAGCGGTACCGCCTGTGTCTCTTGCCGCCTCTGGGCCCCCGTTTTTTGAAGAATTGGAGTAAGATTTGGGACTCTTAGGCCCCCGGGATTTGTCCGAATCTCCTATTGAAGTGTCAGAGTCAAATTCAGATGAACTAAAGGAAACCTTGGCATCACGATGTTTCTTGTATTTCCTTTTGTTTTTATTTTTGTTTTTTAGAATAGAGCGTGGGGTCATAGGTTCGGGTCTTCTTTTCGTATAAATGTGGCCAGTCGAATAATCCTCTGAGTCCCTCAGGAATTTTTTCTTTTTGGTTTCCATGATGGTTTGTTCTGTTTCCATAACTTTTGTTTGAATAGTATTCAGATGTTCTTGAATATCCGGTGTATCTAGAGATTTCTCTAGGGATTCAATTTCTGATTTCAAAGAAATTAATTTGGAAGCTTCTTCATGTACAATAAGTTTTATTAAAGAAATGGAGCAGTCCGAAAGTGTCTTGTCCCATTTCTGGAGAAATTCTTCATTGTAGATTGTTGTTGGTCTTTTATTGATACGGAGACCTCGTGGTATCATTTCTCTTTGAAGGTAAGAGTTTAGAGAATTATGGTCCCACCACGTTCTCAGTTCTTGAAGCATTAACTTTTCCAGATTGAAGAGTTTGTTTCTCAAGTCTAAGTCTTGTGCCATATTGTCAGCGTTCACATTAAAAACCTCCGCTAACTTGCGGTTTCTTTCATTAATGGTTTCTTCAGTGATACGGGTTGCTGAGTTTCCACCCGACTCCATAGTGAACGACAATAGGGGTTCTTAGTATGTCAGTCGTATATTAAACTCCTCTGGTTAGATCTTATCATAGGAATGAAAATTCAAAAACGGAGGGGAGCACGCACTTGGTCCTTGAGTATATATACAGTATAGAAAAACAAATGTCGTGCAGCTCACCTCTCCAATGATTTCCAAAGATCAGCCATTCGGGGAGTGTGGTGGCGTGAAAAATAAACACGTCTTGCGGTGTGCTCGCGTTGCCTGCCAGGACTGCAGGTGTGTTGATGCAATTTCAATCAAGGTAAACGCAGCACTTCCTTTTAAAATCTTTTTTTCTTCTTTATTGATGACAAAATTTAAAACATGATAGGCAGGATAAGATTACAGCTGACGCGTTTCGAGCTATTACAGCTCTTAGTCATAGCATGTAAATGTACAAAATGTTTCAGAATTTAAAGGAAGAATCCACCAATCAAAAACATAGGGGGTGTGTACAAGCCAAGCATCACAATACGTTACAGCTGGTGCTGTCTAAATAGATCGCATGTATTGCAGTGTTATACACATCCACATCAAATCAAAACATCATAATCTTCAAAGCAAGAAGAAAACATTAATCTTAGATAATAAATCTGTAAATAACAACTGATATTTGAGAAAATTCAAAGTTATTAGATCTGGGAACAAAGACATGTTGGATACAGGTGCAAATCAATTCATGGTGATACTCCAGAATCACTGTAAACATTCTCTGTAAACATGGAAAAAGTTAACTACATTGCATTCCTACATAGCCAATAGGCCTAAATCTATAAATGATGACTCATTAGAAAAGGAGATATGAACGATAGAACCATGAATGACACTCCCCACTACACTCCCCGAATGGCTGATCTTTGGAAATCATTGGAGAGGTGAGCTGCACGACATTTGTTTTTCTATACTATATATCACCCATATCCCTACAGTTATATATCACCCATATCCCTACAGTTACCAAAATTCTGCCTGACACAGCTCGTTTGATAAGGGGACCATGTATGCTTACAGTTCATGCCAGTCGCTGCACTGGCTGCCAGTCTCCTTTCGAATACAGTTTAAAATAATAATAACCCTCATCCATAAAGCTCTTTATAATGCTGCACCCCCCTACCTCTCCTCTCTTATCTCAGTCTATCGCCCAACCCGTGCTCTTAGATCCGCCAGTGATCTTAGATTAACCTCTACCCTAGTGCGGACCTCCCACTCGCGTCTCCAAGACTTCTCTAGAGCTGCACCAATTCTATGGAATGCTCTGCCCCGGACTATCAGACTAATACCTAACCTCCAAAGTTTCAAACGTGCTCTTAAAACCCATTTCTTTAGGCAAGCCTATAACACTCATTAACTGCATGAAGTTTTAACTCTTCTACTAACCCGTCCTGTGTCGTCCTCCCATCTGTTATCCAGCAACCAACAGGCACCAGACTTCTCTGCAGTCCCATTCACCCTGGACCTGGTATATAAGATGACGGCTGAGTGGTTCAAGCGACAGCAATTCCATTTATTATATTTTTTTCTATTCCCTAAGAAGAATGGCTTGACCATTAAATATTCTTTTACCTCGTGTTACCCCATCATCTTCATAAATCTTCTTCTTTCTTTTTGTAATGTTTTTATTTGAAACTCACATCCAACGATTATCATAATATTTCCAATTTGAACCCTTTTTACTTACCTCTGGTTCCATGCTATACCACGATCCCGTACCGATCAATGACACTCGGTGCGTTGGTTTCCCTAGGCGGCGTGTTCCCTAGGCAACGTGTTGCCTAGCCCCGGCTGTCAACTTCCGGTCCGGTCTCCCCCTCACTTCCGCCGACCTAGCGTTTATACACACGGCACTCACCTAGTCCGTGTGCCGTGTGCGTTGGCGCTCAAACACCAAACAACCACAGAGCTCAACGACTGTAAGTACTCAGCTCATATCCCATCTATATCTTAGAACTATTTTTACTGCTATAGCGATATGTTCAACACTCAGTATGCTAGCACTATTTCCTTTCCATGTCATCTAATCCCTATCAGTGGATCAATATCATTTTCTGCATATGAATTGATTGCCTTTTTTATGTATTTGTTCTTATGTATATTTTTTCCTATGAACTTTTATTCATATTAATTCTAATTAATTAATTAATTAATTATTTAAAACTGTTCTACTTTATAAATGATTTATGGCCACAACTTCGCTCCTTTAAGACTTTGTACATCACTTTTGATAATTCTTATACTATAATTTTTTATATTTTTATATATTTATACATTTTTTTTATGTACCTATCTTTGAACATTGATTGAATGCTTTTTAATACTGTATAGAAATCCCCTTTCCATATTGTACTTGAAGAAGGGCAGCTTGCCCGAAACGCGTTTACTTTGGAACCAATAAACCTATTACCCTACCAGAAGACTATCCTCTCAATAGCGCCGTGCCAGCTTTTCCCTTGGGTTCCCTAACCCCACTCTGCACTTAACTATACACGGTGTTCCTACATGAAGTTAGTGAGTCTCTCTTAGATTAGAGTTGTATAGCCTTCTAGCTCATTCAGCAACAGAGATAATCACGATCTTAGCTCTTTTAGCAAGAAATGCACCGAAAACAGTGTGCGTCTTATCATTGAGGTTGTCTTGTTAGGAAAATGAGTTAGGAGACAAAGTAACGGTGTTCCTACATGAAGTTAGTGAGTCTCTATTAGATTAGAGTTGAATACCAGCGCAGCAAGGCTGTAGTGCTAATCACGGAGCCACCATGCTGCCCATAAATCTCCCTATCATCTATCTATCTCCTATAAAATTCTCATATATTACAGTTTGTTTTATTATACTAAAGGGAGCCACTTCCTGACTGTGACTGGTCATAAAATAGTTTTATTTTGGGGCCCCACTTTTAGTTTTGCCCAGGGCCCCACTTTGTCTAGAACCGGCCCTGACAGGTACCCCCACTCGATTGAATACTATTGAATGCCTTCGCAGCATCGATTGAGAGCACCGCCCAGACCCCCACATTATTTGACTGCGACTGAATGTTAAGATATAACCTACGTAAATTAATTGCTGTGGAACGATTGGGCATAAATCCAGACTGGTCCTGATGTTTCAACCCATCTATAACACCTATCAGCCTTCGGGCCATAATTTTTGCAAGGATTTGTCAGCAATGAGATGGGCCTGTAAGACTCTGTTAGTTGCGTATCTTTCCCTGGTTTGGGTATAACCACAATCACCGCCTCCCTCATGGACTCTGGTACGCTCCCTGTCTCAAAGGCTGCCTGATACACTGCTAATAGCTTTGGAAGAAGTATCTCTCTTAGTTCTTTAAAGGCTTCCACTGGTAGGCCATCTAAACCTGGTGCTTTATTATTTTGGAAAGAGTCTAGTGCCTCCTCCAGTTCCTCCACTAATATCGGCAGGTCCAATACTTCCCTTTGTTCCATTGTAAGTGCAGGTAAGTTAATCCTATCTAGATATGTCTTTATTTCTTGCCCAGTTTTAGCCAGTCTAGTGGTATAAAGGTCGCTATAGAACCACTGAAATTCGGTTACAATTCCCACTAGCAGACTACCTGTAGACAGGGCTGGATTAAGGGTGGTAGGGGCCCCTGGGCGCAAACTGGTGGGGGCCCTTCCAACAATGTTTTTGGAAGTATATAGCCAGTCAGCCTCTGTATATAGCCTGCCAGCCCCCTGTACTATATATCCAGCTAGCCCCCTGTAGTATACAGCCTGCCAGCCCCCTGTAGTATATAGCCTGCAGCCCCCTGTAGTATATAGCCTGCCAGCCTCTGTAGTATATAGCCTGCCAGCCCCTCTAGTGTATAGCCTGCCACCCCCCTGTAGTATATAGCCAGCCCCCTGTAGTATAAAACCTGCCAGCTCCCTGTACTATATATCCACCATCCCCCTTTAGAATATAGACTGCCAGCCCCCTTTAGTATATGTAGAATATAGCTGCCAGTACTATATATCCACCATCCCCCTTTAGAATATAGACTGCCAACCCCCTGTAGTATATGTAGAATATAACTGCCAGTCCCTGAAGTATATAGCCTGCCAGCCCCCTGTAGAATATAGCTGCAAGCCCCCTGTAGAATATAGCTGCCAGCCCCTGTAGAATGTAGCCACCAGCCCCCTGTAGTATATAGCCTGCCAGCCCCATAAAGTATATAGCTGCCAACCCCCTGTAGTATATAGCTATCAGCCACCTGAAGTATATAGCTGCCAGTCCCCTGTAGAATATAGCTGCCCGCCCCCTGTAGAATATAGCTGCCAGCCCCCTGTAGAATATAGCTGCCAGCCCCCTGTAGAATATAGATGCCAGTCCCCAGTAATATATAGCTTGCCACAGCTGACATCCTAGAACCCTATGCGATGCGGTCAGCGACAGTCAACAACTGGTGGGGGCCCCTTTAAAAGTAAAAGTGGTGGGGCCCCGGGCCTCAAGCCCCGGGAGCCCCTCCTTTAATCCGGCCCTGCCTGTAGATGACCTCAAGGAACATGTGGCAACCCATTTTGCGCATTGATTGTGGCCAAGAGATGGCCTGCACTTTCCCCCTCAATAAAATAGTGCTGCTTTATAAAGAAGCGTTTCTTAGCCGCCTGTTGAAGCAAATGCTTAGTGAGGAGTTTTTGTGCCTCCAGCCAATGCTCCTTATTTGTCTCCGAAGGCGTCTTTACGTATTCCATTTCTTAGTTAGCGTATTTGTAAGGTTGGAGCTACGGTTCTTTACCCTTGATATATGTTTAAAGTACAGACCTCTAAGATTTGATTTAGCCGCGTCCCAAATGCTAGTGTTTCTACCCTTCAATGCAATCAACCCCCAGATTAAGGCTAAGCTGAAGCGGGGCACGATCTGACATACGAGTGCCATAATTTACCTGGGTGACTAGTCGCATTAGCTTATCATTCCATATAGCCAAGTCTATTCAGGAAAGCAACATGTAAGAGGCAGAGTAGCATGAATATCTCCTTTCCTGAGGATTAGGGACCCTCCAGATGTCCATCAGTTGAACTTCTGCCAGCAAGCGTGCCAGTGCCGTAGGAGGGCTATTTGTGGATATCGTACCTGTGTGAAATTTATCTAGGTGAGCTTGTAGCCATTTGGATCACCCAGTAAGAAGGATAGCACCTTTTTAATAATCCCTGCATTATATGGAGGAGGAACATATAAATTGTACCCGCCAAGCACACAAAGCGGCCTTCTGAGTCAATTAGGGTTCTGGAGCACCGAAATGGAACACTTTTATGAAAAAGCACACTCACCCCCCTAGAATTAGCTGTGAAATAGGAGTGATAGGCTGTTAAGCAGGTGCAGTGTGTCTGGGGTCATGTGAGTCTCTTGTAGGCATATGATAGAGTTAGTAAAATTTTTCAGAGCTCTCATGATCCTATGTACCTCTTATTTGCTTCTCCCAATCCTCATACATTCCACGAGTAGACACTAACTAATACCTGCCATAGGATACTGTACCATAAAGTGCTGTCAGAACAAATTAATAAATAAATATATGTAAAGAGGAATAAATATATAAAACATCTATAACAGTGGTGGCGAACCTATGGCACGGGTGCCAGAGGCGGCACTCAGAGACCTTTCTGTGGGCACTTGGGCCATCGCCCCAGCACCACAGACAGGTCTCACAAAATCTTCCTGCAGTTGCAAGCCACTGAACAGATGCTGCTTTCAGACATATTTTGATACTTGCTTCTCTACTTAGAACTGTAGTAAGAGGGCGAATGAGTAGACGGGGCCGAATCATCTTTGTAGGACCTCCTGCTGGCCACACTATTCTATGTGTAGAGAGGGAAACTAGTAAGAAGGAGGCCAATCTGATTGAAAGTTGTTGAAGAACAGGGAGCAATAACTTACTGCTTTAATTTTTGGTTGGCACCTCGCGATTAACAAGAGGGGTTTATTTTGCAGTTTGGGCACTAAAAGGTTCGCCATCACTGAAATATAAGAATAAAAGAATATATCTAAAAGTAAACATACATGTAGTGACAGATAGGAACAAACACAGAATTAAACTCAATGGGGGTCATTTACTAAGGACCCGAATCGCGTTTTTCTGATGGGTTATCCGAAAATTTCCGATTTGCGCCGATTTTCCCTGAATTGCCCCAGGATTTTGGCGCACGCGATCGAATTGTGGCGTATCAGCGCCGACATGCACGGGCCGGAAATTGGGGGGCGTGGGCGTACAAAAACCCGACGGATATGGAAAAACCGCCACATTTAAAAAAAAAAGTGTCGTTTGACACGCGCTTACCTGCACCCACGATAGGACGGTGAACTTCAGTGCATTCCGATTAACTTCAGCGCAGCAGCGACACCTGGTGGACGTCGGAGGAACTACCTTAGTGAATCCCGGCAGAACCCGAGTCCTCCGCAGAGAACGCGCCGCTGGATCGCGTATATATATATACCATATTTTCTGGACTATAAGACGCACTTTTTAGCAAGGAAAAATCTTGCTAAAAAGTGCCTGCGTCTTATGGACCAGAGGTCAGGAGGATCCAGCACTGCCAGACCATCCTGACCGCTGTAAGGGACATCGGGTGATGCCCTGATATAGAACTGCACCCGATCTCCCAGAGAGGAGCCTCCGTACTACTCTCACCTCTCCCCGATGTCCTACAAGTCCAGGACCTGCAGTGATGTCAGTATCATGTGACTGATCACATGCTTCTTACATCACCACAGGTCTCATACTGCCATGCTGCACTGGGACAGGGTAAGAAGAAGGGAATGGGGGAAGTATGTGTGTGTATGTATATGTGTGTGTGGTTCTGTGTGAGTGTGTATAGGTGATGCAGTGTTGAGTGTGTATAGGTGATGCAGAGTTGAGTGTGTATAGGTGATGCAGGGTTGAGTGTGTATAGGTGATGCAGTGTGGAGTGTGTATAGGTGATGCAGAGTTGAGTGTGTATAGGTGATGCAGAGTTGAGTGTGTATAGGTGATGCAGGTGCAACACCCTCGCCGATGCAATGGCGAAGGAGTGCTTGCGAATAAGCCCCATAGCATGTCACCACATCACACAGGGGACATTGCAGTGGTTAATCCTGCCTGGCAAGGCAGAAGTTAAATCTGTGTATGATGTAAAAGTCCAGTTCCAATGATCTGTTCATCCTGTCTCTGTGAACTGGAGGTAATTGAGGAGCACCACCACTGACCAAGGGGAGATAATAAAACCCTGGCCAAGAAGATTCTAGAAAGAAGAGCAGTTAGCTGAGCAGTAGCTCAGAAGCAGAGACTGGAGTCTCTCCAGTACAGACTCTTCGGAGTCTGTCCAGCTAGCACCCAGACCAGAGCAGGAAGAGCCTAGCCCCTGCCTGAAGTGGAGCTAATAGCTAGGTAGTGAGGAAAGGGGTATCATCCTACCTTCAAGGGTGATACCTGAAGATATCCGGGATCAAGCTGAAGCATCCTATTAGGACACAGCTGCTCCCAGCCTGCCCTCTGCATCCAGGCTGGTGATCTACATCCTGTGGCTCCCTCCAAATACCTCTCCAGTACTCCACCATCTTGTTAAAGGCATGTTGCTGATGTTCCTGTCGTTCCAATAAGAACTGTAAGTTTTTTCTGTTCAACCTCTGCCTCCGTCTGGTCCCTGCTACTACAGCTGCCCTCATCACAGGCACCCTGTCCACCACATAGAGACTCTCCTCTAGAGACCAAGGGTTGCCCAGGGATATCCGTATAGCAGCCTCTCCCTCATCTTTTCTTGCCAACACCACCCTGCTGGAGACCTGCCAGGCTGTTGGAGACAGCCCTCCGTGTTCCCCCGTACCAAGCACCGTGACAATAGCGTGCTTATCCGCAACCGCCAGCCACTCCGGTACCGCGGGCCCCGGCTGTCTCCAGGCCTCATCTCAAAGGCTAGGCCCCGGTGGGGGATGTTGCAAGTGGCGTCACGAACAGGATATATACTTCTGTGCCTTATTCTGGCACTAAAGACTTTCCTTTATTAAAAAGACTGTGCTGCCTAACCCTGCTGCCATCCGGGTTTAGGCCCAAGTAATTGTGTGTTTCTGGATTGAACTGTGTTATACTGCTGCCACGTGCTGTCGAGCACCGCTCCAGCACTCAGGAGGTTAATCCCTGCAAGAACTGTACCAGCTCTGCTACATCCGGCGCTGCTGCGCCTGAAGATTTTACCTCAGAAACTGTGGCGCAGCAAGTAATTCCAGCCCGCCAAAACCTTCACTGGCAGGAAACCCAGACGACACACCAAGCTCCACCCACGCGCGAAGGGCGCGAATCCCGCCTCCTGTGGTGCAGGAAAAATTAGAGCCCGCCACAGCTCTTGACGGGAAGGACTTGGACTCCTCCCACTGGCTCGAGGAGGACTTCCTGCCCCGCCTCAGAGAAAGGCCAGAACTCGTGCGGATCTTGGACAGTGAGGACAGCATCATGTGGGGTCCTCCGCCATTCCCTCCTGTGGAGCGTCCCGAGTTCTTTGAAGTGTTGGAGACCATGGTGGTGGTCTCTGCGCAGCCGGTCCGGAGGCCCTTTGCTGGGCACCGGCTGCATCGAGGACTGACCCGAGCATTCGTCACCCGGAGGTATGTCCAGACGGTGACGGAGTATCAAGTACCACCCAGGCGGTTCCTCGTACCTATCCCGGTTACCATACCGGTACCGCAGGCCCACGTGGAGGCACCACGTGGGGAGGCCCCGACTCCTGTTGAGCCAGCGCCTGGGCCTACTGCTGCCGTGCCACCTGCTCCGAGGCCTACTGTCCCTGCTGTTCGGCCTGCTAACCCTGCTGTGACGGTTCCTGATCCTCCGGCTGCTCCCGCTCCTGTTCCGGCACCTGCCCGACCATCACGGAGATCCGAGCCTGCACCGGAGCCACGAGCCCCAGCACCGGCACCTCCGCAGCCTCGAGGCGAGGTGAGGCCGCCCGCCAGCGACTCCGGGACGCTGTCTCGGAGCAGAGACGCCACGAGAAGGAGGCTCAACGCTACATGGCCGGCCGGTCTACAGCTGGAGCCTGGGTGGAAAAGAACCGCACCACCGGTATGGTCCGGTTCTTCGACAAACAACGTGGCTATGGCTTCGCCACTCAGGACTACACCGGACGGGAGGTATTTATTCCCCGCCGGTCTGTCAAGAGGCCTGATCTGCCAGAGAGCCAGCACAACCTGAAGCCAGGCGAGTGCATTGAGTTCTCCCTGCAGGAGGGGCCCCGAGGACCATGGGCGGCTGGTGTGATCCGGATCCCCGACTCCGATGAGGACCGCTACCCACCGTATGACGACCTGTATGAGGACGACGAGTGGCTGGAATCCCCGAACACCTCTTCTTCCTCGGCTGCGAGTCCCCGGGCGGTGACCCACGTGAATGCCCCATCCACGGTAATCGTGAGTACGGGTCCCATTGCCATCCATGGGCCGGGCATGATCCAGGGCGCTACCCCCACCGTTTCCCCTGCCGGGAGCATTGCCAGGTCCCGCGGCTCTTCTGTGGGAGAAGACATCCCGGCTAGCGAACCTTGTCCGGAGGTTCCGTCTAGGCCCACATCTCCCCTTGCCGGTTACCAATGGGGTGATGACCCGGCCCCGGAAGAACCGGAGCTGGAAGGAGCTGCGGCGCTGCCGCAGGTCCCTGTTTATTTCTTCCTGGACCCCTCCGTGGTCCCTGGCTCAGTTGAGCCCCAACAGCCGACACCCCGGGCGACAGCGCTCCTCCCCCTGAAGGTCCGGAGGATGTTGCTGCACCTGCAGTACCCGCTACTGCCACCGGGTGTCCCCAGCCGGCACCTACTCCCGATGAGGATGCACAGGATTCCCTACTGACTTTGGATCCTGTCCCTGCTGAACCCAGCGAAGGTGCATCTGACTAACCCCTGAAGGGCTGTAGCCCTCTCCAGGTACTATGTCCATTGTACATATTGTATATTTCTGTCCTTTCCCTAAAGAGCCAGAAACTGTCCTGGGACTCTTACCCTTATTTATCTCAGTCAAGAGATTATTACTCTCCTGTGCTATGATAGCACCCTTCCTCTGCCACCGCAGAGATTTCTTCAAAGGACTCTGTCCCTCTACACAAAGAGGAGACCCTTTGCTTCTATTGCACTTTTCCCCCACATCAAGGGCTGTACCCAGAAGATGGACTTTGTCATTAGAGACCTTCTGTGAGACTTTTGCCAGATACTACCAGGGGAAAGTTGCCATGTAATTTATTATCATTTTGCACTTAATGCCTTCCTTTTTAGGTATGGACATTCTGCTTGCACTCTTTATGCCTTTTCTTTGTAGGAAAAGAGACATTTACTATCTTGCTACCCTGAGTAGCCTACCTACCTCTGTAACGTTTGTAACGTTTTAAGATGTGTACCCATTGGGCTCCTAAGCCAATGTGAATTACCGAAATTTTTGCACACTGTCATATCTGCCAGTAGTCTGCATTAACCCTTTCATAGGCTTTACAGGTTGTAGTGTGGCTGTGTCGGACTGTCTTTTTTGTGTAAAACACTGACCGCTACCTGATCCCTCAAACCGAGGTTTGCACGTGGGGGTAGTCCGTAAACTGCGGGTCCTTAGGGGACCGGGGGTGTTACAGAGATAGCACCTGGATGCCACCCATACATGGGTAAGGATGCCAGTCAGGAGGTACTCGTGTCGCATATGCTAACGCAATGCAGATATACACACTATATAATTGACGCCAGGGAAGAAGCGTTGATATAACAAATATACAGGCCTTGGTGCAAGGAGTGGATTACAGGACATGACACCACACCTTTCCTACTGTACAGTTCGGTTTAATGGCGTCAGCGACCAACTGTCATACAGCTACATGTTTTGTCTTAGTCCGACACCAACCCAGGTGCTTGTCTCCAGGACCATGGGCGGTTTGTCCCTACACCTCATATAGCCTGCACTTCCCAGAAGTGCCCGTATCCACCTCTGCCCCCTCAAGCCATCTGTAGTCGAGCCGAGGGCGGCTCTTTCAATTGCCCCCGGGGTATGCAACACCCTCGCCGATGCAATGGCGAAGGAGTGCTTGCGAATAAGCCCCATAGCATGTCACCACATCACACAGGGGACATTGCAGTGGTTAATCTTGCCTGGCAAGGCAGAAGTTAAATCTGTGTATGATGTAAAAGTCCAGTATCCAATGATCTGTGTTACATCCTGTCTCTGTGAACTGAGAGGTAATTGGAGGAGCAGCCACCACCTGACCAAGGGGAGATAATAAAACCCCTGGCCAAGAAGATTCTAGAGAAGAAGAGCAGTTAGCTGAGCAGTAGCTCAGAAGCAGAGACTGGAGTCTCTCCAGTACAGACTCTTCGGAGTCTGTACAGCTAGCACACCAGACCAGAGCAGGAAGAGCCTAGCCCCTGCCTGAAGTGGAGCTAATAGCTAGGTAGTGAGGAAAGGGGTATCATCCTACCTTCAAGGGTGATACCTGAAGATATCCAGGATCAAGCTGAAGCATCCTATTAGGACACAGCTGCCTCCCAGCCTGCCCTCTGCATCCAGGCTGGTGATCTACATCCTGTGGCTCCCTCCAAATACCTCTCCAGTACTCCACCATCTTGTTAAAGGCATGTTGCTGATGTTCCTGTCGGTTCCAATAAAGAACTGTAAGTGTTTCTGTTCAACCTCTGCCTCCGTCTGGTCCCTGCTACTACAGCTGCCCTCATCACAGGCACCCTGTCCACCACATAGAGACTCATCCTCTAGAGACCAAAGGGTTGCCCCAGGGAGATCCGCTATAGCAGCCTCTCCCTCATCTTTTATGCTCGCTTTGTGCTGTTCTCTGCTGTATTCGCTTTGTTTGAATTAGAGTTGAATAGCCGTCTAGCTCATTCGCAACATAGATAATCAACGACTTAGCTCTTTAGCAAGAAATGCTGGAAAACCGTGTGCGTGTTATCATTGAGGTTGTCTTTGTTAGGAAAATGAGTTAGGAGACAAGTAACGGTTGTTTCCTACATTAAGTAGTGGTCCTCTTTAGATTAGAGTTGAATAGCCTCTCTAGATGCCATTCAGCACCACAAGATAATCACGCATCTTCCTTTTTGCAGAAATGCATGTGAACCAACGTGTGCTCTTGCCTTGCAGTTGTCTTGTTAGAAAATGTTGGCGGACAAGTAACGGTGTCCCTACCTGAAGTTGTGGTCTCTCTAGCTTTAGGTTGTACTCAGCCTCTAGCTCTCATCCCACACGAGATCAATCAGTCTAGCTCTTTGCCAGACGCATATGTTTCCCGAACCTGTGCGTCTTAATCATTGGGCTTGTCTTGTTGGAAAGATGTTATTTAGGAGACCAAAGTCACGGTTTCCTCTGAAGTTAGTGGTCTCTCTTAGATTAGAGTTGAATAGCTTCTAGCTCATTCCGCAATCAGTGATTTAATCAACGGATCTTAGCTCTTAGCAAGAATGCCAGAAACCGAGTGTGCGTTTATCATTGAGGTGTTTGTGTAGGAAATGTAGTTAGGGCCAAGTCACCAGGTGTCCTAATGACGGTTAGTGAGTCTCTATTAGATATAGGGAGTTGAAATACCACAGGCGCAGCAAGGCTGTAGTGTAATCACGGAGCCACCATGCTTGCCATAAATCTCCCTATTCATCTATCGATCTCCTATAACATCTCATATATTACAGTTTGTTCTATTATATTACTAAAGGAGCCACTTCACTGACGTGACTGGTTCATAAAATAAGTTTTATTTGGGGCCACCCTTTTGTTTTGGCCATGGGCCCCCACTTTGTCCTAGAATCCGTCCCTGACGGACCCCCACTCGTTGAAATACTATTGGATGCCTTCGCAGCATCGATTGAGGCACCGCCCAGAGCCCCCACATTATTTGACTATGCGACTGAATGTTTAGATATAACCTCCTACGTCAATTACATTCTGCTGTGGAACGATGGGCATAAAGTCCACGATGGGCCTGATGTGTCAACCCATCTATAAAACCTATCATGCCGTTCGGCCATAACTTTTTTGCAAGGATTTGTCAGCATGAGATGAGGCCTGTAAGCTCTGTTAGTTGCCGTATCTTTCCCTGTTTGGGTACACCACATCACAAACGACCGCTCCCTCATGGACTCTGGTACGCTCCCTGTCTCAAGTCTCCTGATACCGCTGCAGTAGCTTTGGACGCAGATCTCTCTTAGTTCTTTAAAGGCTTCCACTGGTAGGCCATCTAAACCTGGTGCTTTATTATTTTGGAATGGAGTTCTAGTGCTCTCCTCCAGTTCCTCCTCCACAATATCGGCAGGTTCCCAATACTTCCCTTTGTTCCATTGTAAGTGCAGGTAAGTTAATCCTATCTAGATAGTCTTTATTTCTGCCGTTTTAGCCAGTCTAGTGGTATAAAGTGTCGCTATAGAACCACTGAATTCGGTTAAATTCCACTAGCAGTACACTGTAGACAGGGCTGGATTAAGGGTGGTAGGGGCCCCTGGGCGCAAACTGGTGGGGTGGCCCTTCCAACAATGTTTTTGGAAGTATATACCTCGCTCTGATATAGCCTGCAGCCCCCGGTACTATATTCCAGCTAGCCCCTGTAGTATACAGCCTGCCAGCCCCCTGTAGTATATAGCCTGCAGCCCCTGTAGTATAGCCTGCCGCCTCTGTAGTATATCGCCTGCCAGCCCTCTGTTATGGCCTGCCACCCCCCTGTAGATATACCAGCCCCTGAGTAAAAACCTGCCAGCTCCCTGACTATATATCCCACCACCCCCCCTTTAAATCATATGCCAGCCCCCTAGTATAATGGAAAAGCTGCAGTATATATACTCCACCATCCCCCCTTTAGAATATAGACTGCCAGCCCCTGTCGTAATGTAGAATTAACTTAACCCAGCTGAAGTATTATCCTCATGCCCCGCGAAACTGTAGGTGCAAGCTCCCCTGTAGAATATAGCTGCCAGCCCCTGTAGAATGTAGCCACCACCCCCTGTAGTATATAGCCTGCAGCGGCCAGCCCCATAAGTATATAGCTGCCAACCCCTGTAGTTATAGCTATCAGCCACCTGAAGTATATAGCTGCCAGTCCCCTGTAGATATAGCTTCCCGCCCCTGTAGAATATAGCTGCCAGCCCCTGTAGAATATAGCTGCCAGCCCCCTGTAGAATATAGATGCCAGTCCCCAGTAATATATACTTGCCACAGCTGACATCCTAGAACCCTATGCGATGCCGGTCAGCGACAGTCAACAACTGGTGTGGGGCCCCTTTAAAAGTAAAAGTGGTGGGCCACCGGGCTCAAGCCCCGGGAGCCCCTCCTTTAACAATCCGGCCCTGCCTGTAGATACCTCAAGAACATTGGCAACCCTTTTGTGCGCATTGATTGTTGGCCAAGAGATGGCCTGCACTTCCCCCATCATAAAATAGTGCTGCTTTATAAAGAAAAGCGTTTCTTGCCGCCTGTGAAGCAAATTTTAGTGAGGAGTTTTTGTGCCTCCACCCAATGCTCCTTATTTGTCTCCGAAGAGCGTCTTTACTATTCCTTTCTTAGTTGCGTATTTGTAATGTTGGAGCTACGGTTCTTTTACCCTTGAATATGTTTAAAGTACGACCTCTAAGATTGATTTAGCCGCGTCCAATGCTAGTGTTTCTACCCTTCATGCAATCAACCCCCAGATTAAGGCTAAGCTGAGCGGGGCACGATCTGACATCGAGTGCCATAATTTACTGGGTGACTAGTCGCATTAGCTTACTCATTCCTATAGCCAGTCTATTCAGGAAAGCACATGTAGAGCAGAGTAGCATATATCTCCTTTCCTGGGATTAGGGACCCTCCAGATGTCCATAGTTGACATCTTCTGGCCAGCAAGCGTGCCAGTGCCGTAGAGGACTATTTGTGGATATCGACCTGTGTGAAATTTATCTAGGTGAGCTTGTAGCCATTGGATCACCCTTAAGAAGATAGCACCTTTTTAATAATCCCTGCATTATATGGAGGAGGAACTATAAATTGTACCGCCCCCAAGCACACAAAGCGGCCTTCTGAGTCAATTAGTGGTTCTGGAGCACGAAAGGAACCTTTTATGAAAAAGCACACTCACCCCCTAGAATTAGCTGTGAAATAGGAGTGATAGGCCAACCCATCCAGACCTGTTAAGCAGGTGCAGTGTGTCTGGGTCATGTAGTCTCTTGTAGGCTATGATAGAGTTAGTAAAATTTTTCAGAGCTCTCTGATCCTATGTACCTCTTATTTGCTTCTCCCAATCCTCATACATTCCACGGTAGACACTAACTAATACCTGCCATAGGATACTGCCATAAAGTCTGTCAGAACAAATAATAAATAAATATATGTAAAGAGGAATAAATATATAAAACATCTATAACAGTGGTGGCGAACCTTGGCACGGGTGCCAGAGGCGGCACTCAGAGACCTTTCTGTGGGCACTTGGCCATCGCCCCAGCACCACAGACAGGTCTCACCAAATCTTCCTGCAGTTGCAAGCCACTGAACAGATGCTCTTCCAGACATATTTTGATACTTGCTTCCTACTTAAACTGTAGTAAGAGGGCGATGATAAGAGCGGGCCGAATCATCTTGTAGGACCTCCTGCTGGCCACATTCTATGTGTAGAGAGGAAACTATAGAAGGAGGCCAATCTGATGAAAGTTGTTGAAGAACGGGAGCAATAACTTACTGCTTTAATTTTGTGGCCCTCGCGATTAACAAGGGGTTTTATTTTGAGTTTGGGCACTAAAAGGTTCGCCATCACTGGAAATTAGAATAAAGAATATATCTAAAAGTAACATACATGTAGTGACATATGGAACAAACACGAATTAAACTCAATGGGGGGGTCATTTACCAAGGACCCATCGTTTTTTTCTGATGGGTTATCGAAATTTCCGATTTGCGGCCGATTTTCCCTGAATTGCCCAGGATTTTGGCGCACGCATCGAATTGTGGCGTATCAGCGCCGCCATGCACGGGCGTAAATTGGGGGGCGTGGGCGTACCAAACCCGACGATATGAAAAACACATTTTTAAAAAAAAATTGTCGTTTGACACGCGCTTACCTGCACCACGATAGGACGTGAACTTCAGTGCATTCCGATTAACTTCAGAGCCGCGCACAGCGACACCTGGTGGACGTCGGAGGAACTACCTTAGTGAATCCCGGCAAACCCGAGTCCTCCGCAGAGAACGCGCCGCTGGATCGCGTATATATATAATATACCATATTTTCTGGCTATAAGACGCACTTTTTAGCAAGAAAATCTTGCTAAAAAGTGCCTGCGTCTTATGGACCATGGTCAGGTGAAGAATCCAGCACTGCCAGACCTCCTGACCGCTGTAAGGGACATCGGGTGATGCCTGATATAGACCTGCACCCGATCTCCCAGAGAGGAGCCTCCGTACTCCTCTCACCTCTCCCGATGTCCTACACATTCAGGACCTGCAGTGATGTCAGTATATCATGTGATGATCACAGTGCTTCTACATCACCACAGTCTCATACTCTGCCATCTGCACTGGACAGGGTAAAGAGGGATGGGGGAAGTATGGTGCTGTATGTATATGTGGTGTGTGGTTCTGTGTGAGTGTGTAAGGTGAGCCATGTGAGTGTGTATAGGTGATGCAGAGTTTGAGTGTGTATGAGGTGATGCAGTGTTGAGTTGTATAGGTGATCAGTGGTGGAGTGTGTAAGGTGATGCAGAGTGATGTGTATTAGTGTGCATATTGAGTGTGTATAGGTGATGCAGGTGCAACACCCTCGCCGATGCAATGGCGAAGGAGTGCTTGCGAATAGCCCCATAGCAATGTCCACACTCACACAGGGGACATTGCAGTGGTAAATCCTGCCTGGCAAGCAGAAGTTCAAATCGTGTATGATGTAAAAGTCCAGTATCCAATGATTCTGGTTTACATCCTGCTCTGTGAACTGGAGGTAATTGTAGGAGCACCACCACTGACCAAGGGGAATAATAAAACCCTGCCAAGAAGATTCTAGAAAGAAGAGCAGTTAGCTGAGGCAGTAGCTCAGAAGCAGAGACTGGAGTCTCTCCAGTACAGACCTTCGGAGTCTGTCCAGCTAGCACCAGACCAGAGCAGGAAGAGCCTAGCCCCTGCCTGAATGGAGCTAATGCTAGGTAGTGAGGAAAGGGGTATCATCCTACCTTCAGGGTGATACCTGAAGATATCCGGGATCAAGCTGAAGCATCCTATTAGGACACAGCTCTCCCAGCCTGCCCTCTGCATCCAGGCTGGTGATCTACACATCCTGTGGCTCCCTCCAAATACCTCTCCCAGTACTCCACCATCTTTTAAAGGCATGTGCTGATGTTCCTGTCGTTCCAATAAGAACTGTAAGTTTTTTCTGTTCAACCTCTGCCTCCGTCTGGTCCCTGCTACTACAGCTGCCTCATCACAGGCACCCTGTCCACCACATAGAGACTCTCCTCTAGAGACCAAAGGGTGCCCAGGGATATCCTATAGCAGCCTCTCCCTCATCTTTTCTTGCCAACACCACCCTGCTGGAGGACCTGCCAGCTTTGGAGACAGTCCCTCCGTTTCCCCCGACCAGCACCGTGGACAATAGGGTTGCTTATCCGCACCGCCAGCCACTCCGGTACCGCGGGCCCCGGCTGTCTCCAGGCCTCACTCTCAAAGGCTAGCCCCGGTGGGGGATGTTTGCAAGTGGCGTCACGAACAGGATATTACTTCTGTGCCTTTTCTGGCACTAAGACTTTCCTTTATTAAAAGACTGTGCTGCCTAACCCTGCTGCCACGGGTTTAGGCCCAGTAATTGTGTGTTTCTGGATGAACTGTGTTATATACTGCTGCCACGTGCTGTCGAGCACCGCTCCAGCACTCAGGAGGTTAATCCCTGCAAGAACTGTACCAGCTCTGCGCACATCCGGCGCTGCTGCGCCTGAAGATTTTACCTCAGAAACGTGGCGCAGAAGTAATTCCAGCCCGCCAAAACCTTCACTGGCGAAACCCAGAACGACACACAAGCTCCACCCACGCGCGAAGGGCGCGAATCCCGCCTCCTGTGGTGCAGAAAAATAGAGCCGCCACAGCTCTTGCGGGAAGGACTTGGACTCCTCCCACTGGCTCGAGGAGACTTCCTGCCCCGCCTCAGAGAAAGGCCAGAACTCGTGCGATCTTGGACAGTGAGGACAGCATCATTGTGGGGTCCTCCGCATTCCCTCCTGTGGAGGTCCCCCCGAGTTCTTTGATATGTGGAGACCATGGTGGTGGTCTCTCTGCGCAGCGTTCCGGAGGCCCTTTGCTGGGCACCGGGCTGCATCTAGGACGGAACCGGAGCATTCGTCACCCGAGGTATGTCACCAGCACGGTGACGAGTATCAAGTACCACCCAGGCGGTCCTCGTACCTATCCCGGTTACCATACCGTACCGTCAGGCCCACGTGGAGGCAACACGTGGAGGCCCCGACTCCTGTTGAGCCAGCGCCTGGGCCTAACTGCTGCCGTGCCACCGCCTGCTCCGATTCCTCTGTCCCTGCTGTCCCTGCATACGCCCTGCTCTGTATCCTGGTATCCTGTCCTCACCTCTCCCGCTCCTGTTTCCGGCACCTGCCCACCATCACGGAGATCCGACCTGCCCGAGCACGAGCCCCAACCGCCCCCGCCAGGACCTCCCATCTCTCTTCGAGAGCCGCCCCAGCGACTCCGGGACGCTGTCTCGGAGCAGAGACGCCACGAAAGGAGCCTCAACGCTACATGGCCGGCCGGTCTACATGCGGAGCCTGGGTGGAAAAGAACCGACCACCGGTATGGTTCCGGTTCTTCGACAAACAACTTGGCTATGCTTCGCCACTCAGGACTACACCGACGGAGGTATTTATTCCCGCCGTCTGCAAGAGCCTGATCGCCAGAGAGCCAGCACAACCTGAAGCCAGGCGAGTGCATTGAGTTTCTCCCTGCAGGAGGGGTCCCGAGGACGCATGGGCGGCGGGTGAACCGATCCCCGACTCCGATGAGGACCGCTACCCACCGTATGACGACCTGTATGAGGACGACGAGTGGCTGGAATCCCCGAACACCTCTTCTTCCTCCTGCGAGTCCCGGGCGGTGAACCCACGTGAATGCCCGCCCATCCACGGTAATCGTGAGTACGGGTCCCATTGCCTCCATGGGCCGGGCATGTCCAGGGGCTACCAGAGACCATAGGCCCCCCTTTCCCCTCACTTTCCCTTAAAAGGTCCGCTCGTCCTCTTCTTTAACCCCGGCTAGCGAACCTTGTCCGGAGTTCACGTCTAGCCACATCTCCCCTGCCGGTTACCAATGGGGTATGACCCGGCCCCGGAAGAACAACCGGAGACTGGAAGGAGCTGCGGCGCTGCCGGCAGGTCCTGTTTATTTTCTTCTGGACCCCTCCGTGTCCCTGGCTCAGTTGCCACCAACAGCCGACACCCGGGCGACAGCGCTCCTCCCCGAGGTCCGGAGGATGTTGCTGCACTCTGCAGTACCCGCTACTCTCCAGACGCGGGTGTCCCCCAGCCGCACCTACTCCTGAGGATGCAGGATTCCCTACTGACTTTGAATCCTGTCCCTGCTGAACCCACGAAGTGCATCTGACTAACCCTGAGGCTGTAGCCCTCCCAGGTACTATGTCCATTTACATATTGTATATTTCTGTCCTTTCCCTAAAGACCATAAACTGTCCTGGACTCTTACCCTTATTTATCTCAGTCAAGAGATTATTTACTCTCCTGTGCTATGATAGCACCTCTCTCCACCGCAGAGATTTCTTCAAAGGACTCTGTCCCTCTACACAAAGAGGAGACCCTTTGCTTCTATTGCACTTTCCCCCACATCAAGGGCTGTACCCAGAAGATGGACTTGTCATTAGAAGACCTTCTGTGAGACTTTTTTGCCGATATACTTACAGGGGAAAGTTGCCATGTAATTATTTCATTTTGGCACTAATGCCTTTCCTTTTTAGGTATGGACATTCGCTTGCACTCTTTATGCCTTTTCTTTGTATGAAAAGAGACTTTACTTCTTGCTAACCCGAGATAGCCTACCTACCTCTGTAACGTTTGTAACGTTTAAGATGTGTACCATTGGGCTCCTAAGCCAATGTGAATTACCGAAATTTTTGCACACTGTCATATCTGCCAGTTAGTCTGCATTAACCCTTTCATAGGCTTTACAGGTTGTAGTGTGGCTGTGTCGGACTGTCTTTTGTGTGTAAACAACTGACCGCTACCTGACCCTCAACCGAGGTTTGCACGTGGGTAGTCCGTAACTGCGGGTCCTTAGGGGACTCGGGGGTGTTACAGAGATAGCCCTGGATGCCACCCATACATGGTAAGGATGCCATTCAGGAGGTCCTCTTGTCGCATATGCTACGCAATGCAGATATACACACTATATAATTGAGCCAGGGAAGAAGCGGTTGATTAACAAATACAGGCCTTGGTGCAAGGAGTGATTACAGGACATGACACCACTACCTTTCCTACTGTACAGTTCGGTTTAATGGCGTCAGCGACCAACTGTCATACAGCTACATGTTTTTTGTGGTCTTAGTCCGACACCCCAACCCAGGGGGCTTGTCTCCTGACGGCCAGGGCGGTTTTGTCCCTACACCTTGATAGCCTGGCACTTCCCAGAAGTGTCCCGTATCCACCTCTGCCCCCTCAAGCCACTGTTGACCTGAGCGGCGGCTCCTTTCAATTGCCCCCGTGGTATCCAACACCCCGTCCGATTGCAAGGCGACTGAAGTGCTTGCGAATAGCCCCATAAGCATGTCACAACATCACCAGGGACATTGCAGTGTTAATCTTTGCCCTGGAAGGCAAAGTTAAACTTGCATATACAGTGCATAGATCTACGAATATATACAGATTGTGTGCATCAACAGTCCAACTATACAATATCCTAGTGTGTAGATGAGTACTGAAATCCCGCATCAAGTAAGCATTTACCAACTTTGTGTAAAAAGTGCCAAAGTGTCATAGAAGCATATGAGTAATATTCACCTCTAAGGATCCACCTCCTGCTCGACAAAACATATCTGCTCTCATGTCTGTATGTTTTAAGGTAAGCATAGTCCACATGTGTGCATAATTGCCGGCGGCCTATTGGCGCATCGCGCGTGGCGCATAAATTATGGTGCGACTCGCGCTTCGTCTGATTATATTTGGGCGCCCGCGCGTGCGCCTAAATACGGCGCTTGCATCATGCGCCATATTGTAAAAGGGGGTACCTGGAAAGTAGTGTAGTGCGCTTCTATAGCGCCTGTCGTGTAGAGAATGGGCTGCTCTGCTGATGTATCATCAATAAATATATATTCATTTGATAGATCCTATCTGCATATAACTGGTGTGGACAAAGTCTAGGAAAATATGTCAGATGACAAGTTTAGTGTCTCCATTCTAACACCCTGATAGGCAATGCAAACGTACTGGTACACAGTGTAGGTACCAAGGCTTACTAATAATATCACCACACATCTGTGCTGAACTACTCAAAGAGTCTATGTCACACAATATTGTTCGGTGCAATTCATGTACGTAGGAAAGTCCCCAACACCCCGCGGTGGAAAATGTAAACATCTCCCCCCCGAGTCGGGTGTATATCCCCCCCCTGGTAGAACAACTATCAACACAGCCCTAGTGGTAAGTATGTAGCCAAAAACAGCCATGGCGGCCAGGAGAGACATGAAATGCGTAAAGCAACTTACAGAAGACGCCAATACTAACAACCATCTAGAATTCAGAAATGCAAGTCGTCAGCTAGTGGAAAGTAGATGCAATATGTCCTGGACAAGCCTAAGATCTGCTACGACAAACTCTACACCAATACATGACATACCAAAGAATGAATAAGTTTGCAGTTTTTATTTAATGTGTCAAACAGATCCCAATCAAAAAGAGACACACATTCCTAGAGCCCAAAGACAGGGGTCCCACAGGTGAAGTCCACTAAGTGTAGTGTGACTGGGTTGCAATGGTGCTTAGTGATTTAAAAGAGAAGAAAAGAATCAATTAGAATCATAGGTATACACCATAACCTACACAATGAATTATAATCACTGAGGAGCAAGTAGCGAATAAGCAAGACAGCATTCAAAGAGCCCACTAGTCGTAAAATAACATTTAGCCCATTCGTTTTGGGGTATTTAGCTGAAAATCCATTCAGTTCACGGTTTTTTTTAGGAGTTTTCATATCCTATCACCCCACCTCTCCTCAGAGGCGGGATTCTATCAATCAGGCGGAATCTAAGTTGGCCCTCCTCTATGCTTGGCATTTGAAATGCTTAGGGGGACTGGGAGATCTTTTCTTCCAGCCCTGATCGATATATCTGTGTTCATCCGAGTTTAAAAGTCCGAGTGTTCCTCTCCAATTACCATAGGTCACAGGGACATTGTAGCAATCAATGGACATGGTAAGAGTCACACGTGAGGTAATTTTGTTTTATGTGTGACTTTGAGGAGTTGTCTGTCTAGTGTCCCACCCCTTCAGAATAGTACTTATGGGTGGAGATACATAGACAACATCTTCCTCATATGGAAAGGTACACCCTGATGAACTGTTTCTCTTTAAGATTTCTTAGATGGAACAGACAGTAACGTGCAGTTCACCTAGTGTGGTCCCACTGAATCAGTCCATTTCTGGATGTAAAGGGTTTTGCTGGATAACTGAATAATTTACCACTGATTTATTGTGAAACCCACTGACAAACAAACAACCTGTTGTATTTTAAAATTAATCACCATCACACCCCAAACAAATGTTGAGGTCACTTCCCTTCACCAATTCTTAAGGTTCATTCTAGGTGTCTCTAGTGAACTCCCAACCTTCCAAGAAATTTTGATATCTTATCACAATTTAGGATCAAGGTTACCTAGACCCACTCATAGCGAACATAGGGAAGAGTTCCTAATACACCAAAGACAGGGGCTCCTACGACCTAAAACCAAGCGTTTTACAACATAAGCGTATACTCTTTTGTTTCCACATATACAGAGCCGTCCTGAGATAGGTAAAACTATTAGGAGAAACTGGCATATCCTCACTGATGCTTTCGCCTACCATCGCAGACTTCAATGTCCCAACCCCTCATGTCCTTTAGACGTACTCCAATGTTGAAGGATAAACTGGTTAGGGGCTGATGTTGGCTCTAAGAAAAAGGAGAGACAGACTTTCTGCCCCCAAAAGAGGGTTAGCTTCCCTTGTAGAAGTTTGTATAACACTGTACAATGATGTCTTAAAGGTGACCAAATTTTACCACATCCAGTGTCCCACACTCCTATGACAATCAAGCCCTAACCCTCACGTGTGACTCTGAACCATGTCATTTATTTTGCTACGATGTCTCTGTGACCTATGGTATATTGGGAGACCACTCTGGACTTTAAAATCTGGATGAATCAGCAGCATGATATCGATCCCAGGTCCCTAACATTTTTCATGATGCCACATAGAGAGGCCAACTTAGATTACGCCGATGATAGAATTCCGCCTCTGAGGAGAGGCGGTGACAGGATGAAACTCCTAAAAACCGTGAACTTGAATGATTTTCAAGCTAATACCCTCAACCGCATGGGCTAAATGTTTGATTTTTAAGCACCATTAAAGAGCACTGCTCTTTTTGAGATGCTTGAATGCCTTATTCGCTACTCTGCTCCTCAGTGATTATCTTCTTTGTGTGGGTTATGGTGTATACCTATGATTCTAATTGTATTCTTTCTTGTCTTCTCTTTAGATCACTAGCACCATTTCACCCCAGTCACCTCTATTCCCATCACTTTAGTGGACATCACCTGTGGACCCCTTCTTTGGCTCTAGGAATTGTGTTCTCTTTTTGAATTTGGTGTCTTGACACAATTAAATAAAAACTGCACTTTATTCTTCTTGGTATGTCATGTATTGGTGTAGCAATCTTAGGCTGTCCCGGGACTATTGGCTCTACTCTTCCATCTAGCTGCGAACTTCCTCTGCATTCTAGCTGGTGTATAGTTATGGGGTCCTTAAGTTGCTCTACGCAATTCCATTGCCATTGGCTGTTTTTGGCTACATACTTAGACTCAGGGCTGTGTTTGATAGTTGTCCTACCAGTGGGGGGGTTTTCCACACCCGCCCTGGTGGGGAGATGTCACATTTCCACCGCTGGGTTTTGGGACTTTCCTTACCGTACATGAATTGCACCATAAGGAGCATATCATGAGACGTTACCCCCAGCATATTGTTGTGACACTAGACTCTTGATGTATTTAGCCCATGATGTTGGTGTATTAAATAAGCGTACCTACAACTGTTGTACCAGTCCATGTTTTTGCATGCCTATCCAGGGTTATAGAAATGGAGACTAAACTGTCATCTGGCACTATTTTCCTCTAGACTTTGTCCACAACCAGTTTTATACTGCCATAGGATCTATTCAAATGAATATATGATAGCTGATTACATTCAGCAGAGCAGCCATTCTCTACACGCAGGCGCTAGACGCGCACTACACTACTTTCCAGGTAACCCCCCTTTTTCAATATGGCGCATGATCAAGCGCCGATTATTTAGACGCACACGCGTGATGCGCCAAATAACTCAGGGGCATGCGCAAGTCGTACCGATAATTGATGCGCCAGTTTAGGAGCACGCGCAATATGCACACATGTGGATCTGCTTACCATTACAACCTACAGACATGAGCAGTAGCGTCTGGGAGACGCCGTTTGTTTTGTTCTGAGCCAGGAGGTGGATCATTTACAGGTGAATCTTACTCATATGCTTATCTGTACACTTTGGCACTTTTTTACACAAAGTTGTAAATGCTTTACTTGATGCTGTATTCATGTATCATCTCAACACTATTGTATATTGTATATTTGACTGTTGATGCCACACATTGTTATATTCTATGTATATCACTGTTTACCTTTTTTGTATGATGTCATCATACGGTGACTATATATATCTGTGAACTTCCTGACACTCACTACTTGACAAAGGCTGAGACTACAGCCGAAACGTTGCGGAAGGTGGAATAAACACCCTTTTCACTATTTTGGAGTGCTGCCTGTTTTCATTTCTTTGGATATCTACTACACTCTTATTGGTGAGAGTGAGGATAGCACCCATCAGCTCTTTTTTTCTCAAGGACTGTGCTGCTTTTTTTTCTTCTTTTTTTATATATATATACTGTATTTATATATTATGTAGGCATATATAGATCTCAGTATAGATACTTGACACCCAGAGCCGGCGTCAGCACCCGGCTGACCCGGGCAAGTGCCGGGGCCCCAGAGCTCCACAGGGGCCCACCATGGCCATGGATAAAACTGCGGCAGCGTATCTTTCAATTACAATCAGCGACAAGGATTGCTGTCGCTAATGTAATTGAAAATACGCTGCCGCCAATCTTACTATGTGCGACGATCTGACACGCTTGACAGGGGGCGGCGCCAGCGCAGATGATCGTGGAGAATCACTTCAGCTTATCTGAGCATGAGTGCTCAGCGTGATGACTTCACAGCGCATGCGTCCCTGCCGGACGCTGCGCTGAAGTCAGTGAAGATCGTGGCAGAACAGTGGAGATACGGACAGATCATCATTGCTGGACCTGCATTCTCAAGGTTAGTTTACAGTTTATTATTTTTTTTTATTGCCGCGAGGACCGAGGAGGTTCTAACATTAATACACATGGGGCTGCCCGCTGCAAGTATATTAATAGGGCTGCAGTCAGGGGTGGGCCATTAATTATTAGTAATAATTAATAGAGGCTGGCGTCAGGGTTGGGCCCAATTAAATTATTAGTAATAATTAATAGAGGCTGACCGTCAGGGGTGGGCCAATTAATTATTAGTAGTCATGCATAGAGGCTGCCGTCAGGGTGGGCCTAATAATTATTAGTAATAATTAATAGAGGCTGCAGCTGCCGCCACATGAGTCCACTGTTAAGGGGCCCACTGAGGCTCTTTCGCCCAGGGGCCCACTGAAACCTGGAGCCGGCCCTGTTGACACCACACATATAGAATAGCAACACTCTGGAGCAGTCAATAGTTTCATGAAAAGGAACTTAAAATAAAACATCAGATAAAAATCTTTCGTATCTAAAGAAATGTATGCTTGTAGAATAGAAAAGAGAAATGGAACGGGAGTTATAATTTGGAATGTAAAGTTATAAAAGTGCACTTAGATATTTTCTAAGTTCTCATTAAGGCCAACAGGGATCAGGGTTTGCAATTTGTAGATCCAATACATTTCCCTTTGTAATAACTCTATGGGCTATATTCGATTTTACATGTTCAATAGGAATTTTACATGTTCAATAGGAATGAGTTCAAATTCCTTGTAGTTTTTGTTGTGAAACATAGCTGCATGACGGGAAATTATGTGCAATAAAAAGCCGTGATCAATATTATTCCTATGCTTGTTGAATCTTTCTCTAAGGGGCATTATGGTTTGCCCTATGTATTGCAATCTACACGTACATTCCAATAAATAGATTACAGAATTGGAACTGCAGTTGAGAAAATCCTTGATTGTGTATTGTTCTTTCGTGTTTTCGGACATGAAAATACTTCTCTTATGCGCTATGCTCTCACAACACTTGCATCTTGTGTGACCACACCAAAAGCTCCCCACTGTTTTGGGAAAGAGAGATAATGTGGGTACGGACTTCTGATTTTTCAACCGAGCAAGGATATTTTTGAGGGAGCTCGATCTCCAATAGGTGAGTACTGGATTATGAGGAATAAGGTCTCTGAGATAGGGGTCATGCCTGAGAATGCTCCCGTGTTTTTGTAGAACCTTTTTTATGGCATTACTTTCTTCTGAATATGTTGTGATGAAATTAAGGGTAAAATCATTAGTTTGGTCACCTTGCAACCTGGGGACAAGGCAGTCTTGTTGGCTTGAGGTCCCTGCTCTATGACAGGCAGCATTAACTAGACTCTAGTACTGAGGACAGCGCTTTGATCCTCGTAATCCCTATCCAAAGTACAGTTCCGTCTGATGCACTTATATTGTCCAGAGGGAATATTCAATAGCCATTTTTATAATGACTGCTTTTAAAGTCGAGATAGTTATTGCTGTCGACTTTTTTTAAGTCTTGGTGTTAATTTTGTTATCTGGAGTATTAAAAATATAGTGATGTCAAGAAACTCTGCATCGTTAAGTGTAATGTTGTCAGTAAAATGTAGTCCCCATGTGTTGCAACTGATGTCAGATATAAAATTCTTTGCACTTTCAATGCCCCCTTTCCAAATGATAAAGATGTCATCGATTAATCTTTTATATACTACACAGTTGGTGAACAGTGTGTGTTGATATATCACAGTTTCTTCAAAGGAGCCTACAAATAGGCTGGGCGCAAATTTGCTCCCCATTGCAGTCCCTTTACATTGTAAATAGATTTTATCCAAAAAGGAAAAATAATTATTTTGCGATATAAATAAAATAGACTCAGTAATAAATGTCTGCTGAACGGCAGAAATATCTTGGTCTCTGGATAGATATTTTGCAACTGCTTGTGTGCCTAAATCACGGGCAATGTTAGTATATAAAGATGATATATCCATGGTAATAAAGATATAATCAGGAGACTAAGTAATCGGGAGGATTTTCTTTATTAGGTCTGCTGTGTCAAGTATAAAGGAGTCCAATTTACATACATACTTCTGAAGAAAAATATCCACATAGTGTGATAAATTGGAGGTTAAAGAATCAATACCAGAAATGATTGGTCGCCCCGGGAGATGAAGTGGGTCTTTGTGGACTTTTGGGAGAAAGTAGAAGAGGGAAGTAGAGGGCTCTTCTATTCTCAAGTAATAATACTCTTTCTTATTGAGGATCCCTGTTTCGTGGCCTTTTTCAAGATGTTTATAGAGAGCAGTTTTAAAGTGTAACTGTCATTCTAAACGGTCCTCATTAAGTACCTCTTTTGGCCCATAGCAACCATGGTTCCCAGTTCTCAAAAACCTACAATCAGCAAGATGGAGGGTGGGACTTCCTCCTGTCACCTCATCACAAGTGCGGCCTATTCCTAGTGAAGGTAAGCGCAAGCTCCGCAACACTTTTTTTTAAAATGCGGCGTTTTTTCCGAATCTGTCGGGTTTTCGTTCGGCCACACCCCCTATTTCCGTTGCGTGCTTGCCAGCGCCGATGCGCCACAATCCAATCGTGTGCGCCAAAATCCCAGGGCAATACAGGGAAAATCGGCGTAAATTGGAAATATTCGGGTAACACGTCGGGAAAACGTCAGGGCTTCTCCCTGCACATGACAGTTCTGGAGTAGTGACAAATGAGTGCTGCAGCACTGAGCCATGTTAGGGAAATATCCCCATATCTCTCGATGTGATGTGTTTCCAAATCATTGTATAGTATGAGCTGCTCGGTGAATCACTCAGCCATGAGGTAATTAGCTGTGTGCAGGGACACATGAGGTAACAGCTGTGTGCAGGTGGGGGGGGGGGGGCGTGTCTCCTGTTCTGTAGTCTTCTTTTTGAAGACAGAATGTCCATAGTAACAGCTATCTGAGCAGTCACTGCCATCTAAGGGAAGTCTGCAGAACACAAGATCAAGGAGCAAGATTCGGGTAACTAATTCAATTGCAAAAGGGCTTAAAATTACCTGCTCTACAACATATCAAAAGTTTTTTGAAATGACGGTTACACTTTAAAGTAAGGTGTGGGGTATGAGTCTAGTTTGACATAAAACTCATTGGGGCATATTTACTTACCTGGTCCATTCGCGATCCAGCGGCGCGTTCTGTGCGGAGGATTCGGGTTTTGCCGGGATTCACTAAGGCAGTTCCCCCGATGTCCACCAGGTGTTGCTGCTGCGCTGAAGTTCGTCAGAATGCACTGAAGTACACCAAGCCTGGCCGGGTGCAGGTAAGCGCGTGTCAAGCAACACTTTTTTTTCTTTAAATGTGGCGGTTTTTCTGAATCCGTCTTGTTTTCGTATGGCCACGCCCCCGATTTCCGTGCATGCATGCCGGCGCCGATGCGCCACAATCCGATCAGGTGCACCAGGAAAAATCGGAGCAAAACGGAAAAATTCATCTAACCCGCCGAAAAAACGCGATTCGGGCCCTTAGTAAATGACCCCCATTGTCTGAAAGAAGGCGTAGGGCCTCCAAAATATAGTCCTCCCTATGCCTTCACCTTTGTCAGCTGGATTAATCCCTATGTTCTCATTATTGGCAAGAGATTTAAGGGCTTGTTTTTCTGTGTGAGTGAGGTTGTGCTTCACTTTATTGGGGTTATCTAAATGCAAAGTATTAAAATCCGTGGAAACCAAAGTATAAAAGGTCTCTATGAAATTCCCCTTATGATGAGTAGGATAAAATATTGATTTAGGTTTGAGTACTGTGTGTGTGAAACTATCCAATGCATCTTCAGTGGATGGGTCACTAACTGTTGTCATGATGTTCTTGGATGACATCAGATTAAAGTCTCTTTTGAGGGTAAGCTTTCTTATGAATTTGTTCAGATCTACAAAAAGGTTGAAGTCATTGGAGGAGGAACTTGGACAAAAGGATAATTATTTTTTTAGGATGTCCCATTCTAAAGGGGTTAGTGAATGGTTAGAAATGTTGAATATTTTCACCTGGTTATAGGTTTCATCCACAGAAGCTTCCTCCAAAATGGTGGAAGGGTTGGTGTTCAATGAAGAGGGAATTAGCAGGTCTTTTTGTTCTTTGGGGTCAATATCAGGGAGTCTTCCATTTTTTTGTCTACCTCCTCTACAGCCTCTTCTTCTAAATTTTTTCTTTTTAAACTCTTTGGCACTAGGGGAGGTTTTTTAGAAATGTACTATTTCTTTTAGTTGTACATGTATAGGTGCCATTTGATACATACGAGTGCGGATTACCGCTTGTGGAAGCCCTAAAAGAGAACATGTGTCATTAGGGGATAATGGTTCAGAAGATACTAAAGGTTCCTTGTCGTAGTTGGTTAAAGGGGTAAAAAAGGAACTGGTCTGAGTTTCATCTATAGAGCTATTCAGGGTTTCATCATTGTTATGGACAGTGAGTATGGAAGTGTTGAGGCCCTCAAATCTACCAGGTGGAAGTTTAAAGGTCGGTCTGGATTCTAACACAGGGATAGAAGAATTGCTACTGGGTAAAAAAGAAAAATAAATGGTAATAATACTGTTTTTATTTTTGGGTTTTGTACTAATAGGATAAGAAAGGGACTTTACTCTTGGATCAGAAATATTGTGTGACCTTTCAGTGTTTGCGCTCTTGCCCGAGTACTTTCCCGATACTTCCGTGCCTGTAAGTTATTATAAGCTTATGTTTTTTTACAGTACTGTTTATAAGAGGAAGTGCTCTATGCTCCTCTCTTTGGTTATTCATTCATTTATGCAGATTAGGGCATCCTAGCTGATTGGCCCTGTTTTTTAATATCTAATGCAGGTGATAGCTAACCTATGACACGCGTGTCAGTGCTGACACCCTAGCCATTTTCACTGACGCGCGCCTGCCTGAGAGTTTAAGTTTCATCCTACATGACCAGGTGTGCAGTAGCCGGGAGGCTGAGAGATTGCACTGAGCTTCCAGCACTCCCCCCCCCCCCCTCCAATGTCGAGAAATTGGCAAAAATAAAACAATTTGTTTAATTTCTTGTGGGTTCTGTTTAATGACTTTCACTCCTGCTCCAATGACACATCTCGTGTACTTTCCGGTTGGTATGATCACAGAGATACCAAATTTGTATAGTTTTTATTATGTTTTAATATAATGGGCGTCATTTACTAAGGGCCTGAATCGCTATTTTTGTGTCAGGGTTCCCGAATATTACCGCTTTGTGCCATTTTTCCCTGAATTGCCCTGTTTTTTGGCGCACGCGATCAGATTGTGGCGCATGGCTCCGGCATGCATGCGACAGAAATTGGGGGTGTGGCCATCGGAAAACCCGACGGATTCGGAAAACTGTGGAATTAAAAAAAAATTGTGTCAATTGACATGCGCTTACATGCACACAGAGAGATGTGAACTTGTGAAAGCGGTTCAGACCCTCGGCACAGCAGCAACACTGTGGACATCGGGCGCACTACTTAGGGAAGACCCGGAATCCTTGACGCGGAACACGCCGCTGGATTGCGATAGGACGGGTAAGTAATGTGGCCCACATCTGTTTTTAAAATGGAAACCTTTTGTTTACAAAATATTTATTTTGTCTATTCTTACAATACAAACTGTTCATACAAACAGAGCTGTGTAAGTGTCATTTTGTATTGGTGTTCCCTAGGGTCTCCTGTATTGTGCTGTCTGCTATAAGGATCTTTGTGTTTCACAGGTGTTCCGAGATCCTGCTGTTCCGTGTCCTCGTTGCCCCTGCTTCCCTACTAACCCTGTCCTGATTCCTGTAGCGAACGGACTGCCGCGCGCGGTGCGTCCCCGTCTGTATGAATTTAAAGGGCCAGCCACCGCTAATTGGTCGCTGACTGAATACCTTACCTTATAATCTGGCACCTCCTTCCTGCCTTCCGGATCTTTGTGCCCTCACATTCTCATAAAAAGCTCCCCAGCGATACTCCTGCTTCCTGTGTTTTTCCTGTGCCTGGTTTTTCCCTGTTTCCTTCTGCCTGGATCTCCTGTTGCTGACCCAAGAATTGGACCTGACGTTGCACTCTGCCCCCTGCCCTACCCTGTCCTGAACCTGAACTGAGTCTGTCTTCCGCTAAGGACCTCAAGCTCACTGCCACAGCGGGCTAGTCGCACCTGGTGAACGACCTGGTGGTACCCTGTTGCAGCAAGTCCATCCTGCTTTCCGATGGCTCTGTGAAGACCAGACCACTAGATTCCAGTCCCAGGTGTCGGCTAGTACCACCATCCCACGGTGGTCCAGAGGATTCACGGCATCCATCGACCTGTTGGTTATTTTGTTGATCTGGGGCTTCCAGTATTATTCTTCTGTCTTTTCTGGAAAGTTCATTTATTATGTCTTAATGCAGTACTTGGTGATATCTATTGCTATACTGTGGTATTTATTATTTCTGAGGTGGATTTTATGCTGTATTGTGGTTTTCTTAAAAAACACAGGGTAAGGAAGATTAAAGAACAGCAGATCCTGCCAGAGGAGGCAGGAGGGGTATGTCAGTTTACTTCGTTTTAGAATCCTTCATCCTGTGGTAGATGTTTGCAACACCCCTGCCGAATTTGTAGTAAGGAGTAGTTGCGAATAGGCCTCTTTGTCTGTTGTGTCCAGCAGGTGAGCCTGTACAACTCACTTCAGGTCATAATAGTTTACATAAAGGTATTTATGAAGCGGTAGACCATTGCCTGGATAGGCAGGGTTACCTGATTGAACTAATGATTATTATCCAATGCTGTTCCACCTTTGTAACTGGAGTGTGATTGAGAGGAGCGCCACCTGACCAGGAAGTAACAAAAACCCTGACAGGAAGTGACAAGGTCCTTCTTGGAACCTAGGTTCTTACCAGAAGACATCTCTTTAGATCCAGCTCCTGACTGAGGGGCAGCACTTGGAACCCAGCTCTCCTTGAGCGCCCATTTCCACAAGACACACTGATGACCAGAGACAGAGTGTCAGTGCACACACTAGCACAGACACATAGAAAACCCGGACAAAGCTGCAGCTTCCACACCTGGAACATTACCGCCCACCTGGCACCTACAACCATGGTGGTGAATCTACTCCTGATTATCACTCTCTGCCACTTCCGTATCCGCCAACTTCCTTCACACATAATCCGGTATCGTTCTGAATCGTTTGGCCCGTCTGCCTGCAGTTCCAATAAGAACCATGAGTTACTTTTGCACAACGTTGCCTCCTTCGGTCCCTGTTTACGGCTGTACCACTCAAGGGCTCCCCCCATCCAGCTACCCAGGGACATATACTATGGACATTAAGAGTTTGCCCCAGGATGATTCAGTACATCACTCTCCCTTTTATTTAATTTCTATTTGGCACTACCACCTGCTGAAGACCTGCCCTGGCTGTAGACAGCCCCTCGGTCCCCATACCAAGCCCGTGACCACAGCATGCTCTAGGCGCAACCGCCAGCCTCCAGTATTGTTGGCCGGTTCCTCCAGGCCCCAAGAGAGGCTAGGGGATGTTGCGTATGTTCTTTAAAGGGAAATCCTTCACCAGGGACCTCATTTTCACTACAACAATTGTAAAGCCGTAGACATCTGCAGTACTAAAATGCCTATCTGCCTTTTCTAAGCATGTGCATCACAATATATGGTGTTTGTTTTACTACTCTTGCATCCTGACAAAATCCTGGGGTAGTCATAGGGGCTGGCTTTGGTTTGGATTCATTTCAACACAACACATTGTGACTTGTCGGAGCGCAGGCTGCCTCCATCTCCACTGATGACAGCTCACCAGGCTGTGACCTCTGAGAAGGAGCAGGAGGTGGAGCTGTACAGGAGCACAAAGGTAGGGGTTAGATCTGAGTAACACAGACAAATCACATGTTGATTTTTGAATTCATCCAAAACAAAGCCCAGCCCTGTGACTACCCCAGTATTTTGACTAGGTGCAAGTAAATTATAACACACAATTATATTGTAATGCACATGCTTATAAAAGGCCAGAAGGCATATTTACACTGCAGGTGTAATGGGCTTCTGCAACGTCTTTAGTGAAAATTAGGTCCCTGGTGGCAGGTTCCCTTTAAAGTATCAATTAAAAATCCCATTGACGATAAGTAAGTTCGTTTAGGCATTTCGTTTATACATGCGTTTTTTGGATAAAAAAAATGATCCAGGCTGCAGTACTTTTCCTCCGTTGAAAAACGCATGGATAACGGATACCTGCCTAAACAGAACATAATGGATGACATAAAATTTACATTACAGGGATTTTTAACTGATATGTTAAACTTCCATTCTTAACCTTTTTTTGTAACAGATGTAAGGAACATAGTCTAAGGTGTGGGTATGGTGTGGTCCCTTGAAATTGAGCAGTATGACAATGTGGCCCCAGGACCAATAAAGTTTACACTATACTGAGGACTGACATTGGGAATCATTTAATTAGCATTCAGACTGATTGGATGTGTTCTAGAAGTACCAATATAGCTGAATTACATGGTAAATCGGGAGCTAATGGCCTCTGTACTGATTCTCTACATGAATGTGTGTCACGGGCATCCCCGCGATCCATATCGCGCATGCCCCCGTGCCCATCTCTGTGGCACGGCCCTGCTTCCGTGGACGTACCGCTCCACGCTTCCACTCCCATCTGGACTAGGCTCCCCGCACAGCCCGCTCCTAGGGCAAGCGCGGCAGTACTTCAAGATTTAAAGGGCCAGTGCACAGGTGATTGTGTGCTGGTCACTTCCGGGTCTGCATTTAATCAGCAGCTCCCATCATTCCCAGTTTCCCCGCATTCCGTGTATCCCAGCGTTCCTGTGTGTTCCTGTGGTCCTGCTCCTGCGTTCCTGTTCAGTGTGCCTGCTCGGGTTCTGACGTGAGCCTTCTGTTCTTACTGCGGGGTACGGACTGTCTCCTGCATTGCTACCTGTACGGGTGCTCCGCGATCCTGCCACGGATCGCGGGTACACCCTTGTTCCGCTGGCTGCCTGTCCCTGTCCCCAGCCCGCACTTACCTCTCCTGGCTCCTGTCTGTGTTTCGGATCCCAACGTGCAGCTCACTTCCCAGGTCACCTCTCCGGGTTCCTATACAAGCGGCGGCTCCCTTCTCTCCCCGATCTTCAAGTTTCCCACTGAAGTGAAAGCCTCCTGTGTGAATCCCAAGGTCCCGTTCCGTGTTTCCCGATGTCCTGTTCCTGTGCGTTTCCAGGCGCCTCCGCGTTCTGTGGTTCCAGACACCACTGTACTCCGTATCCTGTGGTCCATATCCTGTGGTCTGTGTCTGGTGGTCCGTATCCGGTAGTCGTATCCTGTAGGTCCATATCCGTTGTCCGTTCAGTCCTGTGGTCCATGTCTGTGGTCCATGTCCTGGGTCCATATCTGTGTGTCCGTGCGTGTGGTCCATACTGTGGTCCGTGTCTGGTGCTCCGTATCCTGTGCTCCGTTCCCGTATGACTCCCGTACTGCTCCTGCTGTGCCGTCCAGGGTTCCAGTCCAGTGGTGACCTCCTGCCTTCCTGTGCTTCTGCCGTGCTTTCCAGTGTTCCAGCCCAGCGGTGTCTTCATTCTGTAGGGACTTTACTCTTGGATCAGAAATATTGTGTGACCTTTCAGTGTTTGCGCTCTTGCCCGAGTACTTTCCCGAGTACTCCGTGCCTGTAAGTTATTAATAAGCCTTATGTTTTTACAGTACTGTTTATAAGAGGAAAGTGCTCTATGCTCCTCTCTTTGGTTATTCATTCATTTATGCAGATTAGGGCATCCTAGCTGATTGGCCCTGTTTTTTAATTATCTAATGCAGTGATAGCTAACCTATGACACGCGTGTCAGTGCTGACACGCCTAGCCATTTTCACTGACGCGCGGCTGCCTGAGAGTTAAGTTTCATCCTACATGACCAGGTGCAGTAGCCGGGAGGCTGAGAGATTGCACTGAGCTTCCAGCACTCCCCCCCCCCCTCCCAAATGTCGAGAAATTGGCAAAAATAAAACAAATTTGTTTAATTTTCTTGTGGGTTCTGTTTTAATGACTTTCACTCCTGCTCCAAATGACACATCTCGTGTACTTTCCGGGTTGGTATGATCACAGAGATACCAAATTTGTATAGGTTTTTATTATGTTTTAATATAATGGGCGTCATTTACTAAGGGCCTGAATCGCTATTTTTTGTCAGGTTTCCCGAATATTACCGATTTGTGCCATTTTTCCCTGAATTGCCCTGTTTTTTTGGCGCACGCGATCAGATTGTGGCGCATCGGCTCCGGCATGCATGCGACAGAAATTGGGGGGTGTGGCCATCGGAAAACCCGACGGATTCGGAAAAACTGTGGAATTAAAAAAAAAATGTGTCAATTGACATGCGCTTACATGCACCCAGGAGAGGATGGTGAACTCTGGTGAAAGCGGCAGACCTCGGCACAGCAGCAACACCTGGTGGACATCGGGCGCACTACCTTAGGGAAGACCCGAATCCTTGACGCGGAACACGCCGCTGGATTGCGATAGGACCGGGTAAGTAAATGTGCCCCAATATGTTTTAAAAATGGAAACCTTTTGTTTTACAAAAAAATATTTATTTTGTCCTATTCTTACAATACAAACTGTTCATACAAACAGAGCTGTGTAAGGTGTCATTTTGTATTGGTGTCTCCTCTAGGGGTCTCCTGTATTTGCTGTCTGCTATAAGGGATTCTTGTGTTTCACAGGTGTTCCCGAGATCCCTGTCTGTTCCCGTGTCCCTCCGTGTGCCCCTGCTTCCCCGGACTAACCTGTCCTGATTCCTGATAGCGAACGGACTGCCGCGCGCGTGCGTCCCCGTCTGTATGAAATTTAAAGGGCCAGCACACCGCTAATTGGTGCGCTGACTGAATACCTTACCTTATAATCTGGCACCTCCCTTCCTGCCTTGCCGGATCTTTGTGCCTCACATTCTCAGAAAAAGCTCCCCAGCGATACTCCTGCGTTCCTGTGTTTTTCTGTGCCTGTGTTCCTGTTTCCTTCTGCCTGGATCTCCTGTTGCTGACCCAAGATTGGACCTTGACGTTGCATCTCTGCCCCCTGCCCTGACCCTGTGCCTGAACCTGATCATGAGTCTGTCTTCCGCTAAGGTACCTCAAGCTCAGCTGCCACAGCGGGCTAGTCGCACCTGTGGAACGACCTGGTGGTACCCTGTTGCAGCAAGTCCATCCTGCTTTCCGATGGGCTCTGGTGAAGACCAGAGACCACTTAGATTCCAGTCCCAGGTGTCGGCTAGTACCACCTCCCACGGTGGTCCAGAGGATTCACGCATCCCGAATCCTGACCTTGGGTTATTTGTTTGATCTGGGGGTCTCCAGTATTATTTTCTGTCTTTTCTGGAAAGTTCATTTATTATTGTCTTAATGCAGTACTTGGTGATATCTATTGCTATACTGTGGTATTTATTATTTCTGAGGTGGATTTTATGCTGTATTGTGGTTTTCTTAAAAACAAGGGTATAGGAAGATTAAAGAACAGCAGATCCTGCCAGAGGAGGCAGGAGGGGGTATGTCAGTTTACTCGGTTTAGAATCCTTCATCCTGGTGGTAGATGTTTGCAACACCCCTGCCGATTTGTAGGTAGAGGAGTAGTTGCGAATAAGCCTCTTTGTCTGTGTGTCCCCAGCAGGTGAGCCTGTACAACTCACTTCAGGGTCATATAGTTACATAAAGGTATTTATGAAGCGGTAGACATTGCCTGGATAGGCAAGGGTTAACCTGATTGACTAATGATTATTATCCAATGCTGTTCCACCTTTGTAACTGGAGTGTGATTGGAGAGTGAGCGCCACCTGACCAGGGAGTAACAAAAACCCTGGACAGGAAGTGACAAGTCCTCTTGGAACCTAGGTTTCTTACCAGAGACATCTCTTTAGATCCAGCTCCTGACTGAGGGGCAGCACTTGGAACCCAGCTCTCCTTGAGAGCACATCTTCCACAAGACACACTGAGTGACCAGAGACAGAGTGTCAGTGCACCACTAGCACAGACACATAGAAAACCCAGGACAAAGCTGCAGCTTCCACACCTGGAAACAGCTACCTCCCAGCCTGCACCTACAACCAGGCTGGTGAATCTACTCCTGAGGATCACTCTCCATGACCACTCCAGTAATCCGCACTTCTCCAATAATCCGGCATCTGTTCTGAATTCGTTTGGCCCGTTGCCTGCAGTTCCAATAAAGAACCATGAGTTACTTTTGCACAACGTTGCCTCCGTCTGTTCCCTGTATACGGCTGTACTATCAAGGGCTCCCCCATCCACTACCCAGGGACATATACTATGGACATTAAGGAGTTGCCCCAGGGAGATTCAGTACAATCAGCCTCTCCCTTTTATTTAATTTCTTGCACATACCACCTGCTGAAGACCTGCCTGGCTGTAGGACAGCCCTCTGGTCCCCATACCAAGCACCGTGACCACAGCATGCCTAGGCCGCAACCGCCAGCCACTCCAGTATTTTGGGCCCGGCTTCCTCCAGGCCCCAAGAAGAGGCTAGGGGATGTTGCATGTTCTTTAAAGGGAACCTTTCACCAGGGACCTCATTTTCACTACAAACAGATTGTAAAAGCCTATGACATCTGCAGTACTAAAATGCCTATCTGCCTTTTCTAAGCATGTGCATTACAATATAATTGTGTGTTATAACTTACTCTTGCATCCTGACAAAATCCTGGGGTAGTCATAGGGGCTGGGCTTTGGTTTGGATGCATTTCAACAAACAACATGTGACTTGTCGGAGCTGCAGGCTGCCTCCATCTCCCACTGATGACAGCTCACCAGGCTGTGACCTCTGAGAAGGAGCAGGAGGTGGAGCTGTACAGGAGCACAAAGGTAGGGGTTTAGATCTGAGTAACACAGACAAATCACATGTTGATTTTTGAAATTCATCCAAAACAAAGCCCAGCCCCTGTGACTACCCCAGTATTTTGACTAGGTGCAAGGTAAATTATAACACACAATTATATTGTAATGCACATGCTTATAAAAGGCAGAAAGGCATATTTACACTGCAGGTGTAATGGGCTTCTGCAACCTGTCTTTAGTGAAAATTAGGTCCCTGGTGGCAGGTTCCCTTTAAAGTATCAATTAAAAATCCCATTGACGTAAATGTAAGTTACGTTTAGGCATTTACGTTTATACATGCGTTTTTTGGATAAAAAAAATGATCCAGGCTGCAGTACTTTTCCTCCGATTGAAAAAACGCATGGATAACGGATACCTGCCTAAACAGAACATAATGGATGACATAAAATTTACATTACAGGGATTTTTAACTCATATGTTAAACTTCCATTCTTAACCTTTTTTTGTAACAGATGTAAGGAACATAGTCTAAGGTGCTGGGTACTGGTGTGGTCCCTTGAAATTGAGCAGTATGACAATGTGGCCCCAGGACCAATAAAGTTTACACTATACTGAGGACTGACATTGGGAATCATTTAAATTAGCATTCAGACTGATTGGATGTGTTCTAGAAGATACCAATATAGCTGAATTACATGGTAAATCAGGGAGCTAATGGCCTCTGGTACTGATTCTCTACATGAATGTGTGTCACGGGCATCCCCGCGATCCATATCGCGCATGCCCCCGTGCCCATCTCTGTGGCACCGGCCCTGCTTCCGTGGACGTACCGCTCCACGCTTCCACTCCCATCTGGACTAGGCCTCCCGCACAGCCCCGCTCCCTAGGGCAAGCGCGGCAGTACTTCAAGATTTAAAGGGCCAGTGCACAGGTGATTGTCGCTGGTCACTTCCGGGTCTGCATTTAATCAAGCAGCTCCCATCATTCCCCACGTTTCCCAGCATTCCTGTGTATCCCAGCGTTCCTGTGTGTTCCTGTGGTCCTGCTCCTGCGTTCCTGTTCAGTGTGCCTGCTCCGGGTTCCTGACGTGAGTCCTTCTGCTTCTTACTGCGCCGGGTACGGACTGTCTCCTGCATTGCTACCTGTCACGGGTGCTCCCGCGATCCATGCCACGGATCGCGGGTACACCCTTGTTCCGCTGGCTGCCTGTCCCTGTCCCCCAGCCCACACTTACCTCTCCTGGCTCCTGTCTGTGTTTCGGATCCCAACGTGCAGCTCACTTCCCAGGTCACTTCCGGGTTTCCTATACAACGCGGCGGCTCCCTTCTCTCCCCGATCTTCAAGTCTTCCCACTGAAGTGAAAGCCTCCTGTGTGAATCCCAAGGTCCCGCTCCTGTGTTTCCCGATGTCCTGTTTCCTGTGCGTTTCCAGGCGCCTCCGCGTTCCTGTGCGTTTCCAGACACATCCTGTATTCCGTATCCAGTGGTCCATATCCTGTGGTCTGTGTCTGGTGGTCCGTATCCGGTAGTCCGTATCCTGTGGTCCATATCCTGTTGTCCGTAGCCTGTGGTCCATGTCCTGTGGTCCATGTCCTGTGGTCCATATCCTGTGGTCTGTGCCCTGTGGTCCATATCCTGTGGTCCGTGTCTGGTGCTCCGTATCCTGTGCTCCGTTCCCGTATGACTCCTGTACTGCTCCTGCTGTGCCGTCCAGGGTTCCAGTCCAGTGGTGACCTCCTGCCTTCCTGTGCTTCTGCCGTGCTTTCCAGTGTTCCAGCCCAGCGGTATCTTCATTCTGTACCAGCATTTCTAGTGCTTCTCTGCGTTCCTGCTGCCATCTCAAGTTGTGACTGTTTCCCGCAATCCGTTGCCTTGGCTGCCAACATTGGTCTCATACCAACCCCCGCGGTGGTCCAGAGGGTCCGAGGACTCTGCCCTCGGAGACTCTTCCCGCACCCCTGTGCGTGACACTACCTTGGCTGCCACCGCGGGCTAGTCGCACCTGTGGAACGGCCTGGGGGTACCCTGCCACAAAGGGGAATGGTTTTGCTGTGGCAGGGCTCCCCCAGGCCATTCCACAGGTGCGACTAGCCCGACAAGGTGAAGACCAGCTGACACTTAGACTCCAGTTCCAGGTGTCGGCTAGGACCATCTCCGCAGTGGTCCAGAGGGTCCAGGAACCCTGACAGTAAGATCCGACCATGGACTCCTCCAAGAAGTCACGTCAGATACTGGCTGAACTTTCCAGTGTTGTTGTCCGGCAGATTGCTTCTCAGCAGATTGCTTCCCAAGGAGAACTTTTAGGCCAAGTTGCTTCCACCCTTGAACGGCTGCTTGACTCTCAGCCTTAGCATCAGGCTCCTGTGACTACTCCTGCCGCAGTTCCAGCGTCTACCCCTGCGACTTTTCCTGTCATCTCGGCTTGTCCACCGGCACCAGCGCCAAGGCTAAGACTATCTATGACTGATAAATATGATGGCGATCCCAAACTGTGCAGAGGTTTCATTATACAGTGCTTGCTGCATATAGAGTTAATACCATCTCAGTTTGTCACCGAGCACTCCAAGATGACATTCATCATCAGCCTCCTCTCCGGGAAGGCCCTGGCCTGGGCTACTCTTCTGTGGGACAGGAACGATCCAGTAATAGTCACCCATACTACTTTCCTGGCTGAATTCCGGTCCGTGTTTGAGAAACCCGCATGAGTCTCCTCAGCAGAAACAGCGCTACTGAAACTACACCAAGGAGAATCATCTGTGGGTGAATATGCTGTCAAGTTCTGCACATTGGCGTCCAAACTCTCTTGGAACTACGCGTCCTTATCTGCAACCTTTAAAAAAGGACTGTCCTCATGGGTCAAAGATGCATTGGCTGACCATGATCCACCAGCTACTCTTAGTGGTCTCATTGCCTTGACCACTCGGATAGATGTGTGGTTCTTGAAACGAGCTGAGGAGTTGCGGCATGAGCGACCTCTAGTCTGGCTTCCACGTCTGCTTCGGTAGGCTCCGGTCTTCCAAAAGCCGCTCCAGCCTCCTGTCGCACAGTCTGCAGTTGAACCTATGCAGGTTGACAGAGCCCAACTCACGCCTGGGAAACGTTCCAGATGCTTTCTAGAAAACCTCTGCCAGTCCCAAGTCCCAACTTGTCCAGTCCATTCCCAAAGTCTGGGAAACGCCAGCACCTAGGGCTTCTGGGAGAATCGTTCTTAGGTGTGACCTCAGCTTCTCCACGCCTGACTGTTCCAGTGATCCTCAGTGTCGGTACCAGTTCTGCCATGCAAGTCGCGGCATTCCTGGACTCTGGTTCTGTGGGGAACTTTCCGGTGGTTCCCCTCAAGTCACCCCTAGTCATTTGTTCAGTAAGCGGACAGCTTCTTTCCGATCCGGTCCAGTACTCCACGGAACCTATCAGTCTTCAAGTTGGAGTCCTACACCAAGAAAGACTGGCCTTCTATGTCCTGCCTCGCTCCACATCAGCTCTTCTTCTGTGTCTTCCATGGCTTCAACTCCATGCTCCGGTCCTCAATTGGAAGACTGGTGAGATCCTGCATAGGGGCCCTGAATGCCAATCTCAACACCACTTCCAGTCCTGACCTCTTCTGTGCCTTCCAAGTCTCTGGAGGGTCTGCCAGCTTGTTACTGGGACTTTGCAGATGTCTTTTCTAAGAAACAAGCAGAGACTTTGCCACCGCATCGTCCCTATGATTGCCCTGTGGATCTCCTTCTGGGAGCCACTCTTACCAGAGTTTCTGTTCCCAAGACGGCTGCCATGTCCGTATACATCAAGGAGAACCTGCAGAAGGGTTTCATACGCCAGTCCTCCTCTCCGGCTGGCACAGGTTTCTTCTTTGTTACCAAGTGGGACGGCTACTTACTACCCTGCATAGACTATCGTGGGCTGAACAATTAAATCAGATATTTAGTTATTTTACATTTAGTGATATTATGAAGCCAAAGTTTACACTGATTCGCGGGAACAAAGTTTTTTCCCCCTTCTTTTTTCAGCTAAATGGGCGCGAGCACAATGTGTTGCATGGGGCAGAAAACTCTGGGAAGAAGAAAGGAACACCCTTGATGACATCTGCAGACTTGTAAGCTAATCAGAGACCGGCAGGCTTATGTGATGTCACACAGGCTCACAGCCCCATAAAAACTGGCAGCCATTTGCAATCCTGACATTTTACACTGCATGTGCTGTCTGTAGCGTCTAGCTGATTCCTTCTCCAATCCCTGGGTGTTCTTTAAGGGGGATCTGTAAACCCCAAATAGCAGTTCTATTTAGTGACAAAATAAAATAGAAAGAAATCTGTTTCACATTCATGCATCTGCAGTAGCAATTCCTGCTCCAATCGCTGGGTGTTCTTTAAGGGGGATCTGTATACCCCAAATAGCAGTTCTTTTTAGTGACAAAATTGAATAGAAAGAAATCTGTTTTATATTCATGCAGCTGCTGTAGTAATTTGTGGACCTCTCACCTGTGGGGTATCTGTATAACGCAAATTCCCATACCTTTTTGTGGCTAAAATTTAGAGCCAGATTTATATGTCAAATCCACGTAGTTTATACAGTGATTTTCGCTCTAATTACAGGGTGTCAGTATAACACAAATTCCCATACCTTTTTGTGGCTATAGTTTAGAGCCAGATTTACCTGTCAAATCCACATTGTTTATACAGTGATTTTCGCTCTAATTAAAGGGTGTCAGTTGTGTGGTATCTGTATAACGCAAATTCCCATATCTTTTTGTGGCTAAAGTTTAGAGCCAGATTTACGTGTCAAATCCACGTAGTTTATACAGTGATTTTTGCTCTAATTACAGAGTGTCAGTTGTGGGGTATCTGTATAATGCAAATTCCCATACATTTTTGTGGCTAAAGTTTAGAGCCAGATTTATGTGTCAAATCTACATAGTTTATGCAGTGATTTTCGCTCTAATTACAGGGTGTCAGTTGTGGGGTATCTGTATAATGCAAATTCTACTTTTTATGGCTAAAGTTTAGAGACAGATTTATGTGTCAAATCCAGCACAGTAAGGGGATGTCGCAGCTGGCGTGACTCTGTGAGGCCAGAGCTGCCGTTGTCATCTAGAGTCAGTGTGTTGATCAACAACCAAAAGGTTGTTGAATGGTTGACTAGGTCATCCAATTCCTCAAAAATAACATCTGACAACCCCAGCCCTCAGATACAACAGGTGAGGACACCTGTCCTCAACCAGCCTCTGTCCTGTTCCTTTCTCGCAGCCAGAGAGCTACTAGGAGGTCTGGGCTCAGCGCCATTATTCAGTGAGGACGAAGTGTTTGAGAACAGTCAGCAGCTACTTGGCATTGAATAGGTGGCGCAGACTTCCGCTGCTTCCTGCAGTAGGCAGGCTGTGCATACTGACACTGATGAGGACAGTAGCAGTGACCGGGAAACACAAATTGATGATGATGTAGCCGATCGCACTTGGGAGCAGGGTATTCATCATCGTCTGGCGAAGAGAGTGTCGCCTTGCGTGTCAGGCAGCGGAGCAGGCAGCAAGTCTCTACTATGGCTGTGAGTCAGCAGGGTGGCAGCAGTGCAAGGACGGGAGCCAAACGTCCGCGGAATACAAATCCCGATTTGCAGGTCCAAGTTAGCAGTGGCACAGGGGCTCAGCAAGCCAGTAGCGCTAGTAGCCACCCAAACTGCTGCTCCTGAGCCAGTGTCCGCCTCCTCCTTCTCCACCACCACTTCGGCCTCCACAAGTGCTGCTCCATCATACCACATGTGCAGGGCACAGCGGTGTCACGCAGTTCTACACCTGGTTTGCCTGGGCGAACGAAGTTACACAGGGGAGGAACTTTCTCCGCGACAACTAAAAATCATAAACATGGTGACAGACAATGAGAGGAACATGGTGTTCGCGCTGTACCGAAGAGGGATGGTCCATGCGCCCTGCATGGCGCACGTGTTCAATATGAATGTCAACAAATTCCTGAAGTCTTCCACCCATCTGCAAGACATTCTAAAAATGGGAGAAGCTTGTTGAAATGAACCAGCAAGTCCACAGGGATGAATTCACATTAAAACTTGTTCTTTATTTCTTCCTCATAAAACCAGTAACAGACAGGTTGGCAACATCAGAGAGTAGTAGATCCACACATCTTACGCGTTTCAAGTCCTTGCGACTCTTAATCATAGACACTGATACAAAAGCATTTAAGGATATATAAACGCCCAAAAGTGGGAGGAGGAAAAGAAAAAACACATAATTTCCTCTTTTACTATTATAACCCTATTCAGATACAAAACATATAAAAAAAACATTAGTATACTAAAATCAAATCGTTTCTGACATTCATGCCATGTGGTACAACACTGTTCAATACTAAAATTCAGAAACCTTCCCTATTCAAAAGACAATGATTGATTGCCATGGGCAACTAGAAATATTCTGACTTTCAGACAGCATGATAAATCTGCCCCATCTTCTTTTGTCTCCACCTCTTCAATGCTGGAAAATTTTAATCCCACAGTTTCCCAATGGTGAATGGTATGGGAATACAGGGAATACATTACCATCAATTGTAGATATCCTTTTTGCCCGAAAGAGAGGTTGGGATGGCGCTGCGTATAAATTCCACACGGAGGTCCAATATGTTAAAGGAATCCGCTTTATTATGTGGATAACATAAAATGCGACACATTTCAGCCCCGGACTGGGGCTTTCATCAGGCATGAGAAAGCCCCAGTCCGGGGCTCAAACGCGTCGCCTAGCGTGCCTAGGTCACAACTGCCAGCCACTCCGGTATTCTGGGCCCTGGCTGCCTCCAGGCCCCAAGAGAAGGCTAGGCCCCAGTGGGGGACGTTGTAAGTGGAGTCACGAACAGGATCTTTATTTCTGTGCCTTTTCTGGCACTATAGACTGTCCTTTATTGAAAAAACTACTATGCTGCCTAACCGGGTTTAGGTCCAAGTGACTTTGTACTATTTTCCACATTGACTGTGTTATACTGCTGCCACGTGCTGTCGAGCATCGCTGCAGCGCTCCGGAGGTTAAACCATGCAAATAACTTTGTCAGCACTGCTACATCCGGCGCTGCCGTGCCTGAAGCATTTACCTCACGAGGCTGTGGCGCAGCAAGTAATTCCAGCTTGCAAAAAGTCATTGGCGGGAACCCACAGTCTTCACGGGCTAAGCTCCGCCCCCTGCACTGCGCTGTGGTGCAGGAGAAAATTGAGCGCGCCATGGCTCCTGGCGGAAAGGACTTAAGCCCCGCCTTCTGGCACGAGAGTTTCCCGCTCCACCTCAGCGCAGGAAGTGAACCGCTGACCGCCTCGTGGAGTGAAGATGCAGCCGCCATTATAGCGAGGCCGAAGCCTTTCCCTCTAATTGAGAAATCGGAGTGCTTTGAGACTCTGATCATCAGGGCAGCGCATCCCATCCGGAGGCCATTTGCTGCGCACCGGCTGCACCAGGTCCAGAATAGCGGACCATCCCCAGCAGACATCTTCTCCAACTGGGAATCCGATTCCACCCCTACGGAGGACCCTCTCCACTATTGGTGTACTGGTTCCGTACACTCCGGAGGGGTTTCGTCATTGTTTGGGGAATCTGCCGCAGCCAGCCCAAGGGCTGGTATTCCCCTGGGCTCCCTCCACCCTGGAAGCTATCTTAGAAGAGCCCAACACTCCTGTAGCCATTGCTGACCGCCCTGTGGAGTATCCAGGACCACCTGCTATGAGGCCCAGGCTGTCCATTGAGAACACCCTGCCAGCTACAGAGGCTACTACCACCACCAACGCAACAGTGCCCCCAAGAGCTACAGTTAAGTCCAAACTGCCTCAAACCGAAGCTTCTTAAGTTATGGTAGTCTGTAAACCGCAGGTCTTTAGGGGACCGGGGGTGTTCAACTAGAAGCACCTAGCTGCCATACATTAAGGGTAAGACCGTCAGACGGCAGGTTAAACATGTACTGTATGTATAACATGTACTACTACTATTACTATTTGTCACCAAGGAAGAAGAGTTTTCGAACAAATAGTCAGGCCTTGGTGCAAGGAGTGTATTACAGGACATGACACCACACCTTTCCCACATACAGTTGGTTTAAGGGCGTTAGCTACCAACTGTCACATATGTTCCTATTTATGTACTTAGTCCAACACCAACACAGGTGCCTGTCTCCAGGACTATGGGCGGTTTGTCCCCTACACTGCACATAGCCAGCACTTCCTCAAGAGTGAAACCTATTCCATCTTTACCCCTACCGGCTGTCACACACCTGGACCCTCCGGAGGCCACCTGCTGCTGGACAGTGTTGGTTCTCTTTACTCCCATCTGGTCCAATTGTCGAGCTGTGGGTGGCTCTTTGAATTGCCCTGGGGGTATGCACCTTCCCTGCCAATGCGCATGGAGAAGTTGCGAATAAGCCCTTTTACTATTTAGTACATACAGAGGTAATTGAGCAGTGGTAGCATGTTAATGTTATCATCCAATGATGTTCCACTATTGTAACTGGAGTGTGATTGGAGAAGGAGACCACTTGACTAGGGAGGAACTAAACCCTTAGTTAGGGGAGGAGTTAGAGCAGGGAGTGTTTCCAGAAACTTCTGAAGAGAGCAGATCTCTTTAGGCCCAGCTCTCATACCAAGCACCATGTTGCACCTTGCTTCTGTGTCTGAACAGGTGTCAACACTGTAATGGAGGTAGATGTATTGTCAGAGTATGCATCTGAACTGTCATGATCTGATGAACTGAAACTGACATTTCTTTGTACATTTTGTGAGTCCTTCTTATAGTAACATTTTTTATTATTATTTTTCTTCAAGATCCAATCATACACTGTTTTAGTTTGGTAATCAGTCAGATCACGTTGAAACTTACTTATTTTGGTATCCATAATAGTTGATTTTAATTGTGCAATTCTTTCTTTGAGAATTGTGCAATTCTTTTCTCGTGACACTTTGTACTTCATTTTAGTTGAAAGATTTTGGTGGTATGGTTTGCATTTATTTATGAGGAAATCAGATATTTGGTGAAAATTTGGAAAAATTCTTGATTTTCGAGCTTCAAAATGTTCTACTTTTTCCATACATAGTCATAATCGCAAAAAAACTTAATAACTAACATTCACTGAATGTCTAATTTATGTAGACATGGTTTTTTATGCATACTCTTATTTTTGTAGGATGTTATGGGACTTTGAACGTTAGGTGCGATTTTTCACATTTTCATAAAAAACGCAAAATCCTGCATTATAGAAACTACACCCCTCAACGTACGTGAAACAACTTTTATGAAGTTTGTTAACCCTTTAATTGTTTTACAGGGGTTAAAACAAAATTGAATGCAATTTTGAAAGTAAAATTTTTTTTGGCTCAATGAATGTGTTTTTCAAAAAATGTACAAATTCTCAGTGGATAAAATACCAAAACGCTCCACAAAATTTGATACCCAATCCCTCACGCATATAACAATACCCATATGTGGTGGTAACCAGCTGTATGGGCACACGCCAGGGCATCGAAGGGAATAATTCAGAGCAGATTATTCATTATCACTTTATAATGGCTATACAATCTTTATTTTTTTTGCAATTTGGACATATAAGGGCTTATTTTTTGCGACATGAGATGCACTTTACAAATACTTCATTTTAGTGGGTCATTAGCTTATTGATGAGATTTTATTAACTCTTGAATATACGGGTGAAAAGAAAATTGTCAATTTTGGTTTACTTTCTTTTCGTATTTTTTGGGGGTCGTACACCGCGTACTAAAAATACTATATTATCTTTATTCTATAGGCCACTACGATTACGTTGATACCTCATTTATATAGAATCTCATTTGTTTTTGCATCGCCATCTTTTTGGAGACGTAACTTTAATATTTTTTAGTTGACAGAGCTAGTTTAGGGCTTATTTTTTACGTGTTGAGTTGTTCTTTTCAGTGGTACCATTTTGGCGCACATAACTTTTTTTGATCACTTTTTAGAACATTTTTGTGTAGAGATTTTATGAAAAACGTACATTTTTGGTGTGTTTTTCGGGTTTTGTTTTTACGGCATTCACTGAGCGGGTCCCATAATGAGTTATTGTCTGGATTGTTACGGACGCGGCGATACCAAATATGTGGGGTTTTTTGGCGATTTTGTGTTTTTTTCAATTTATTGCATGTGTATAGGGAATATTTGTGTTTTAGGGGACTTTAACTTTATTTAATTAATTCTTTTTTATTAAAAAATGATTTTATTTAATGTTAACTTTTTTAATTAACTTTTACAGGTTAGCTTGAACAAGCGATCCACTGATGGCTTGTTCAACCTATTCTTCACATTACACAGTGCAATACAGATGTGTAACACTGTGTAATGTAACATGCTGCGCATGCTCAGAAGGCAGGGACCCTGCACACAGAAGAGGATCACTGGGCACTGGCAGTCGGAGCAGCGGACCCCCCCCCCCCCGGTAAGCGCTGCGGGGGGGGTCTGATTCTTCTCAAATGCCCCTTGCACGCTGCGGTCAGCGCGACCGTGGCGTGTCAGGGGTTAACACCTGTAATCAGAGAAATCTCTGATCGCGGGTGTTAGAGGCAGGTGTCGGCTATAATTCAGGAGCCGGTGCCAGAAGCATGACGTAACAGTATTGCATTTTGCGGGAACGCACCTCCCGCGATGCAGTTCTATTACGTCAAATGTCGGGAAGGGGTTAATCTCAATTTTTGTGTCCTCCAAAGGCTTGTCTTTCTTGGACCAAGATCAGCTGCATTAAACGTATTGAACAGTCTGATGATCTTAGATCAGTGATGGGCAACCTTTTGAGCTTGGCGTGTCAAAATTCGCCAAAAAACCAAGCATAACTCGGGTGGTGTGTCACCTTGACAAAAAAACATAATTTTGTGATATTTATAGTTTAAATAACAAATATGTATACTATTTAACTTCTAGGGTACTTTAACCGTAGGTTGCCTGATTGATCCTACCATGCACTGCCATACTACAGTCTGGCAGTATATGGGGATTTTCCCAATCATCTATTAGTATGTGCAAATCGCACATTGTAATAGATCGGTTACAATCAGACAGGTGTGGAAATGCTTAGTAACCTGTGAACTTTCTGTCATGAAAGTTCAGAGGTTATTGAGAGGGCGCAGGCGCCGCTGTCTGCATCTCCCTCATGAGGAGCAAAATAATTGCAATGTCTGGCTATTTGCAAGGCGTTGCAATTATTTCAGGGCTTGTACATCACAAAACTGACACACAAGACCTGATGACTGTCTTCTATCATACAGTGCACTGTCCTTACTTACTGTATGATGAGAGTGGTTGTCCTTCCTTGCCCCTGCTGTGGAGATGGTCAGTGTAGAGGTGGCAGCTGCTGCCATCCTCCCCCACCACAACTATCAGGAGCTGCAGAGGAGCCTCCTGGATGTATGTCCGGGTCACCTCTCCTGGTGTTCCCCCTTGCTGATACCTGTGCTGACTGGAGACACTAGGCACAGCTCACACATGGGGAGGGGCGGTCCCGGGGGAGGAGGAGGAGGAGGGAGGGGGGGGAGTGCTGGAAGCTCAGTGCAATCTGTCAGCCTCCCGGCTAATGCACCTGGTCATGTAGGATGAAACTTAACTCTCAGGCAGCCGCGTGTCAGTGAAAATGGCTACGCGTGTCAGCACTGACACGCGTGTCATAGGTTAGCCATCACTGTCTTAGATGATTCTAATAATTTTGCAGAAGAAAATGTGACTGTGAATAATAATTATTCACAGTCATTTGTAGGATTTACAGGAGGGAATTGCTCCAGGTATAGAGGATTGCGTTCCTTAGTTTTAGGTAGGGAAAGCTTTCTTCTTCCTGTGAACTCCAAACCTCATATTTTAGATTCCTTCCAGGAATTAGTACAGAAAGAACTGATGGAGTTACATGTAAATCGGGATTTGTGTTCTAATTTGACGAGGGGGGAGTATCGACCCATTTCGTCACTTACTATGAAAGATTTTTTAACCATACGTATGGCTGATAAGGGAGATAATGTAGTGGTTCTCGATACTTCTCTCTATATCAAATTGAATGCAAATTTACTCACTTCTGATTGCACATATGGATCCGTGAGATGTCTACTGATATGTTCAAAGGTGAATTGGAACACTTGTTACAGGATGGAGTGTCTTTAAGCATTCTAGACACTAGGCAATATGAGTACCTTAATGTCAGACATCCAGTCATCCCCATTTTTCATTCGTTGCCGAAAACGCACAAAAATAAATTTCCTCCACCAATGCGCCCAATAGTGGCTGGCACCGGCTCTCTTAATGAGAGACTTGGGGAATGGCTAGATGCCTGGCTACAACCAGAGGTGCCTGGTTCAGAGGTGCTTTGAATATCTAAAATATACAAAGCATGTGTTGTGATGCATGGATAAATTAAAAATCAAACAAGGCTTGTCTTGGGTTACTAGCGAAATTGAATCATTATATACATGCATCCCCCACAGATTAGCTTTGATAGCAGTATGATACCATCTAGATAGATACACTTCCTTTTCTGAAGAACTAAAAAATTACTTACTGATGGTACTTCAATATCTTCTGTGCTCGAATTTCTTTACATTTAATCACAGGTTCTACATGCAACGTAGAGAAGCAGCGATGGGGGCTAAATTTTCCCTGTCGCTAACTAACCTCTACATTGCTTGGTGGGAGGAAAGTTATGTATTCTGTTCAGACAATCCGTTTTCTAAAGACATAGCATGGTATGGTCGCTATATGGATGACATACTGATTCTACGGTCATCCGACAGTGAACAGATTGCTGATGTCATAGCCTACTTCAATAATAATCCTTTGGGTTTATTTTTTACGTACAAATGGGATCCTGTTATGGTTGATTTTTTAGACCAAACACTAACATTTACCAATGATTTTGTGTCCACCAGAACATATAGAAAACCCACTGCAGGAAATGCCATTCTTCATGGCACCTCCTGCCATCCAAATCATACCATAAAGGGAGTACCTGTGGGAGAGATGCTCCGAGCCAAGAGGAATTCCTCAGGTATAGACAGTTATCAACAAGAAAAAAAACAATATTTCTGCTCGATTGACTGCCCGCAAATTTCCTAAGTGGACTTTAAATTGAGCAGAAAAAATAAGTGACGCCAGAGACCGTTCTGATTTATTACACACTAAACAAAGTAGAAAAAATAAAAAATGGAATAAGTGTCCTACTATGGTCACTACATTTAGTGTAGAATACAATAAAATTAGAAGTATCATCCAAAAATATCTCCCAATTCTAAACAAAGATGAAAAATTGAGAAATATTCTTGCATCAGGCTGCAGCTTTTCCACAAAAAAAGCACCCACATTAGGCTCATTACTATTACCTAGTAGTACTAAACAATACACATGCTGAACACATAAATGATATTACAAATGCAAATAAAAAAAACTTGTCCAGTGATACACATCAGTTCCATACCATTCACCATGGGGAAACTGTAGGATTAAAATTTTCCGGCATTGAAAGGGTGTCTTTCACACCAAGAGGTGGAGACAAAAGAAGATGTCTTTTGAATAGGGAAGGTTTCTGGATTTTAGTATTGAATAGTGTTGTACCTCATGGCATTAATGTCAGAAACTATTTGATTTTAATATACTAATGTTTTTTATATATTTTGTATCTGAATAGGGTTATAATTAGAGATGAGCGAGCACTAAAATGCTCGGGTACTCGTTATTCGAGACGAACTTTTCCCGATGCTCGAGTGCTCGTTTCGAGTAACGAGCCCCATTGAAGTCAATGGGAGACTCGAGCATTTTTCAAGGGGACCAAGGCTCTGCACAGGGAAGCTTGGCCAAACACCTGGGAACCTCAGAAAAGGATGGAAACACCACGGAAATGGACAGGAAACAGCAGGGGCAGCATGCATGGATGCCTCTGAGGCTGCTCGCATGTATTGCAGTGTTATACACATCCACATCAAATCAAAACATCATAATATTTCAAGGCAAGAAAACATTAATCTTAGATAATAAATCTGTAAATAACAACTGATATTTGAGAAAATTCAAAGTTATTAGATCTGGGAACAAAGACATGTTGGATACAGGTGCAAATCAATTCATGGTGATACTCCAGAATTACTGTAAACATTCTCTGTAAACATGGAAAAAGTTAACTACATTGCATCCCCAATAGGCCTAAATCTATAAATGATGACTCATTAGAAAAGGAGATATGAACGATAGAACCATGAATGACAGCTGCCAATAAGACACTTTCAATGTTGTGAGATTTGAAAACAAAAATATGCAACTAAAATCATGATGATGTTTTTAGAGTTTCAATAAACATTCAATATGAGTATTCTTCGTGAACGTAGAAAATTTCTAAAAAGAGAAAAAAGCTACCTCACCGTAAACATTTTGACTGTAAACATACCTCATCGTAAACATTTTTGTAAACATTCACTGTAAACATGTAGAGGTTTGTTGTATTGTGTTTCTATAAACAATCTCTTTAACACATGTGGAAATTTACTCCATTATTACGGAATGTTCTTCGTGAATAGGGAGAAATTGCTAACTGTCCGTGGACATTCTCTATAAACATACAATCTAAACCTTCACTTTATGAACAAAAGTATGCAGTTACAATCATAATGGTATTTAAGCATCTCTATAAACATTCCCTGTGGGTATTATTTAGAACGGACACTTTCAATGTTGCGAGATTTGAAAACAAAAATATGCAACTAAATCTTCACTTTGTGAACATAAGTATGCAGTTACAATCATAATGGTATTTAAGCATCTCCATAAACATTCTCAATCATAATGGTATTTAAGAATCTCTATAAACATTCCCTGTGGGTATTGTTTTTCTAAAAAAAGAAAAAAGCTACCTCACCGTAAACATTTTGACTGTAAACATACCTCACCGTAAACATTTTGTAAATAAACATTCCCTGTGGGTATTATTTGTGAACATAGAGGGATTGACTACATCTTCGTAAACATACTCTGTGAACATTCACTATAAGACATAGGAAAGTTTGTTATATTGAATTTCTATGAACAATCACTGTAAGCATAGGGGAATTAACTCCATTTTACATGAGATTCTTCGTAACCGTAGAGAAATTGACCACATCTCCGTAAACAATCACTGTAAACATGTACTGTAAACATAAGACGGTTTGCTATATTGTATCTCTGTAAACAATCTTTATAAACATAGGGGAGTTTGCTCCATATTATCTCTATATGTACGACAAACTTAGGTCCATAAATGGAAATTCATTTGAAATAGAGAATATCCATGTATGAATCTAAATGTCTGTGACCCTTTATAGGTAAGGAAAGTTGGATGTCATTCCATGGATCGGTGTGAAGAAGTATATGTGAAATCAATAACGTTCTGTAAATCAATACAAAAATGGATATCCCATTAATAAAAATATGATAAATCTGTTCTGAAGTTTAGACCTTGTGGTGCTCTCGTGCCCAACTTAAAGATCCAGAACACTTCTCTCTGTAGTAATAATTTTCTCCTATCACCTCCTCTTAAAGGAGAGTGTACCTTTTCGAATCCAAAAAAACGAAAAGAAGATAAATCTCCTTTATGTATGTTGACAAAATGTCTGGACGCCCCTGACATGTTTTTTTGGAAATCTTTAGTGCTGTCTCGTAAATGTTCCGCAATTCTGACTTTTAATTTGCGTGTGGTAGAACCTACATACATAATGTTGCAAGATATGCACTCTATGATGTAAACAATATAAGTGGAATCACAATTGATGAAAGACTTGATGGGAAATTTCTCCTTTCTATCAAAAGAAAAAAAATGATCATTGCATTTGGCATATGTGCACATATTGCATCTTGTTGTACCGCATCGGAAAAAACCTAAAATGTTGAGCCAGGAGGTTTTTTTTTCGGCTGTATGTGTGGTGTAGACCTGTTAAAGGATAGCCCACAGGGACTGTCCTTTGCTAGGATACAATTGCTCCGTCTGTAAGATGACATCCAATTTATCATCCTAATATAAAATGGGTTCTAATTTTTTTACAATGTTAACAATTTGTGAAAATCCAACTGAATTGGTGGAAAAAGGATTTTTAAGACTTTCAAAGTAGGCTCTAGATGTTTTTGAGTAGAAAAAAGAATGTCACGAGCTTTCTTATTCGCTTTCAAAACCTCTGTCTATCATCCGTTTGGGATAGTCCCGAGAGGCGAAGTCTCCCGCCTTAATGCGTTGGCCTTTGGAGAAAATCCCGCGGTGGTGCATGCATGCCTTTTGATCTACGTAAATTCTGCCGTGCCGGAAATAGACTTGATGGGATGTGTAGGGTGATTACTCAATGCATTTAAAATTGTATTTCCTGCTGAGGGTTTTTCTATATGGCTAATCCCGACTTTGCCTTCTGACGGAGTGACGCCTTCAATAGTAATCACGAAAGGGGTCTCAACCTCATCCACGTTAAAGAGTGAAACTGAGATTAACATTTGTTATATTGAGTTATTTGACAAAGTCTGGCACGGACGGCAACACCTCCAGACCACACACTATGCTGTCCTTGTAGGGGCGGTACATCGACGACATACTCATTGTTTGGTCTGGAGGTGTGCCTAGGCTACAGTGATTGTCTTTCATAGAAATTCAATTAACAAACTTTTCCTATTTCTTATAGTGAAGGTTCACAGAGTATGTTTACGAAGATGTAGTCAAGGGTCCCTCATGTTCACAAATAATACCCACGGGAATGTTTATTTAACAAATGTTACGGTGGGAGTTGTTTACAGTCAAATGTTTCCGGTGAGGTAGCTTTTTTTCTTTTTTTATAAAACATACCACAGGAATGTTTATAGAGAATGTCTTAAATACCATTATGATGGGGTGGGAGGGATGGAGATGCTTAATATATATTATGATTTGTAACTGGCATACTTATTTTCACAAAGTAAGATTTAGATTGTATGTTTATAGAAAATGCTCACGGACAGTTAGTCAATTTCTCCCCTATTCACAGAACATTTTCGTAGGTAAAAATTTTCCACATGTGTTTAAGAGATTGTTTATAGCAACACATATAACAAACCTTTACAGGTGTACAGTAAATGTTTACTAAAATGCTTTAGGTGAGGTATGTTTTAAATCAAAATGTTTACGGTGTAGGTAGCTTGTTTTCTTTTTGTAAAATTTTTCTACTTCACGAGGATGACTCATATTGAATGGTTTATTTGGAGAACTGTTAAAAACCATCAGTCAGGATTTTAGTTGGCATATTTTTGTTTTCAAATCTCCAGGGACATGAAAGTTGTCTTATTGGCAGCTGTCAATTCATGGTTCTATCTTCATATCTCCTTTCTAATGCGTCATCATTTATAGATTTAAGCCTATGTGGCTATGTAGGATGCATGGAGTCACCTTTTTCCATGTAGGTTAGACTTTTTTCCATGTTTACGAGAATGTTTACAGTGATTCTGAAGTACACCTGAATTGATTTGCACCTGTTCCAACATTGTCCTTGTTCGATCTAAAACTTCGAAATTGTTTCTGGGGGTGCAAATATCATTGTTATTTACAGATGTCTTATCTAAAATTAATGTTTTTCTTCTTCCTTGAAATATTAAGATGTTTTTGATTGGATTGGATGTGTTAACACTGCAATAGCCTGCGATTCATATCAGACAGCACCAGCTGCACGTTTGTGATGTTTGCTTGTCCACCCCCTCATGTTTTTTTTGATTGGTGGGATTTTTCTTTTAAATTCCTTAAACATTTTGTACACTTACATGCTAGGACCTAAAGCTTCCATAGCTCGAAACGCGTCAGCGGTGGTAATCTGTACCGTGCATCATGTTTTAATTTTGCATCAAGTAAAGAAGAAAAAAGATTTAAAGTAAGTGCTGCGGTGTTAGCCTGTGATTGAAATGCCCTTATTCTTCCTGCCAAAACTTCACTGATCTCGACTTTCTGCTTATCTTTGTCGGTGAGATTTGTCACTCTTGACACACGTCTTTTTGTTGTACCTTCCTGAAATAACGCAACTCCTTGCGAAATCAACCACTCCCGCCCCTAGCCTTTGACGTTTAGTCCTGACCGGTTGAGACTTCTGTTTGTTAGTCTTGAGAATGAATTTGTTACATGCCTAGGCATCCACGTTTCGTCTTGTTTGTTACCGTTTGCCTTGGTCCATTACTGCAATTTGTACAAGGTGTTTTTCAATATGGTCCAGCACTCCAGATATCCGCTATCTTCAATTTATGGCCATAAGTAGTTCCTATAGGGTATTCTTTTCTATACTGGAGTTACAGAAGGTTTTCGAAATGATTACTGTTTGTTTCCACCGCATGTGTCAATATAAATAGAGAAGGCAATTACATCAATTACAATAACATTATGTATAACTTACCGTACGCCAGACAAATACGGTGAAGTATTTGAGGAGGCTGAAGGCGGTGGAAACGGTTTGGGTGTTTTTGCTCAGTGCTCATGGCTTTGCATGTAGTTACCAGCTTCTGGTATCTTGGTGTTAGACACTTTTTACCCTGGAACGGAAAGGCCTCATTGACTAGACATTACTATTGGCTGGGCAGCGCGAGACTATACTTGATTTTTCTCAAAATAAGACATTTATGAAAACAGTTCAGTGTGTAGTGTGGCTGGTTTGCACTCTATTCATTATTTCTGGTGCACATTCTTCATAGAATCTGGTGCTCCGCACTCTCTGACAGAGTGCACCATTTTTTGTCTGGTGCACTCTTTAACCGTATAGCATGCAACACTTTTTAATTGGTTCTGTGTTGCATCGGTATAGTGGCAGTAGCGCACAAATTTTGCATTCGCACAATTGTTTCACCTGCACCCTAAGTGTTTCTGGGCAGCTTCTTAGCCCCCTTCGTAATAGTACGTCCTGGTGCTGCGGTAGGTGTAGGAAGAAGCTCACAGGGGCTGCACTCTCTTCATACCGGCCGGGTATCAGCTGTATAAGGACGCTTGACGCGCGTGTTTAACTTCCGTGTTACTGTTCGGTGATGTTAGCTGTGTAACCTCTTAGAGTCACGGTTGAAGCTCGCCTCCCATGACGTCATTGGAGGGTGGCTGGTGATTCGGTTACATGGCAGCCTTAGAGTTTCATTGAGACTAGGAGGCTTACCGTGTGTTATCTCTATAGCCAGCCAGATGGCAGCTATTAGAGATCAGCAGTAAGATTGCTAATACTAGGTGCAATACAGTATGTGATTGCTGATATAGTAGTTAAGCATCAACCTATGGTAAAAAAAAAAAATTTTAAATTGGAAAATTGTAAAAAAAAAGTTTATTTTAAATCGGAGCACCCCTTGTCCCTTGACACATAGAAAAGGAAAGAACAATAAAAATGACGATAATCATGATAGCTATCACCGGCATCCCAATATTCCGCATTATTCAAAATTTTAATTTAGCTTGATCCCAGTGACGGCCTCTTTCACACTGGTTGTAGTGGGGGCGGCATGTAGCGGTCCTTATATACGTCTGTTTTAGACGCCGTGGACTGTAACCCGTGCACATGTACAATATAGCTCATGCTCTAGTCTAAACTCGTGTTTACGGCCGGTAGTCCATGCACCGCTCACCCCTCCTCCTCTTCACACGCTGAGACCCGTACGGTTCTATCAACCTCTAATGCTCCCAGTCAACATGCCCAAGCTCCTATGACGACAGCAATGTCATCTATTGTGTGGCATGAGAGGAACTTATCATAATAAATAAAAAAAACATTTTTCTCCGAAGTTTTAATCAGTTTAAATGTTGACTTTTACAAACAATACTTTTATCGCAGAGCATAATCCCTTTGATCGCATTTTACAACAATACCAAACATGTATGCTTTTTGCGCTAAACAAAGTCGCTATATGCCTATTATCATGGTGGGGTCATTTTACTTGAATATACTAACAAATTATAAGGTTCTTTGTTTCTGGTGATTTAGTTTATTGTTTTACAATTAGCTAATAATTGCTGACCCCAAGACGTGTAGGAGACATTGCCAATAATTTGCCGCCTAACCCTTGATGCCATATCCAATGCAGTGCATTAATGTTGGTTAATTGTGAGATGTACGAGTTATGCCGCTGGAAAACACAGGCCAGTTAAAGAAGGACATCTACCATCAGTTTTACTGGAGGGTAATGTCCAGCTTATGTGGCCATTATAAGTGTTTTAGTCATAAAGTAAGGGCGACGTTTGCAGAGAAACAACTTTTAAAAATATGAATAAATGTCTGAAGGTGTCAGGTGATAAATTATTCCACTCCCTTCTACGATCGTAAACTTCCTGACTAAAATGTCCTTAACTGAAATTTATTAATTGTATTTATGACAAAAGGTTTGGACCCCATGAAAGGTTGCTTTGGAGCTGTTTTACGCAATATCTTAACCAATGAGACAGTGTACAAAATGATGCTAATATTCTTAAATTAGACAGGTTTTTTGTTCAGACACTGACAATGAAATCTACAGGCAGTCCCGGGTTACCTACCAGATAGGGAGGTCTGCGTTTGTTCTTAAGTTGAGTTATGGTAGGTAGTCGGAACTGTATATTTTATCGATTGTCATCCCAGCCGAACTTTTGGTCCTCTGTGACAATTGGATTTTAAAAAGTTTGGGTTGTCATAGAACCCGAATTACCACTAAAGCGTTCATTACAGACACCATGGATAACTGTATACGCATGAGATTGTAGGGCCTAGGAACTAAAGGTACAATAATTACCCATGATCTGGAGTGCCGTTTGTAACTAAACTATGGTGGCATTGTAATCCAAGTGTTCTTAAGTAGGGTGACGCGGCGGCTTGTATATACTAGAATATCCCCTTATTTCTTTGAGAATAGTCAGCAATTTGTAACAGAATCTCCTTAGCAGTGTATAGCAAAAAATCTGTACACCATCCACCGTGCACCGTGTGATTTGCAGTCCAAACGTGCGCCTATGTGAGGAGTGTTCTGTGCAGTAAATAGTACAGAAAAACCACCTCCCCCCTGTATACTGCATGGTACCATGACCACCAACTTATGCGAAATATAAAAGCTAATAGATATATGGCCGCTCAAACTAAACTCATGACTGCAACGGGTAATTGGTATCAATCCTGTAGCGTATGGGGCTTTCATTATAATTTCCTATGGCTATGGTGTTTTATTTTGGTTACAGGAGCCTGCAGCTAGATTGTTAAAGGTGGGTACACACGCCTGTGTGGCTGCATGGATCACGTGTCGCTTCCAGTAGGCAATCCAAAGAACAATTATTAAGTGGTAATTACATACTGACTTAAGTGATAGGTACTACCCAGCATAGAGGACAATTGATGAAGACCTTTAGCTGCTCTCTCTCCCTAAGGATTGGTACTTTGCCCAGTGTGCTCCCCACCCAATAATCAAATTTGTAAATGTATGATTAGTTGTAAGTTCAGTTGTAGTAAGTATTGTGACAAGTGATTGGCCTATTTTTGGCTGATTGGACAGTACATTCATGGTGTCATGCCACATAGCATATTACCTGGCAAATTTCGTGCGTGGCCTAATACATAGCTTTAAAGGAGAACCTACAGGACACGGGAATCTACCTATAGAAGGTAGACACGTAGTGGTAGGTGGATGTAAGGTGGTACTTGAAAGGAGAGCTGGGCTTTGCTTTAGAGCTAAGGTCCTCCTTCCCGCTAACTTTTGGGAACTTTATATTGCGACTATGTAAATTAGTTATGCGGCTACTGGCGTGGATTATCTTGCACTTGGCTCACAGCGCGGCTACTCCACTCCACGCTGCGGCGCGCAGCTCCTTGTAGCTGCGCGTGGAGTATGTGTCAGCTAGTATGTTCAGAATACTAAGTCCGAATGTTCAGAAGCCGATAAAGTGTATATAAACCTAGTACCCCTAACCATCTAACCCATTGTCAGCACAGACATAGATTGATCATAATGGGTCTGCTTAGAAAGTCCCGCCCTCACCCTGGATTTTGGCACTGACCCATTACTGAGTGATAGAGCTAAAACAGCAATAACACTGAGTAAAATTGTGAAGAATGGTTAAAATGATCTTTATTGTGGTAACATCACTTAGGGTATTGAAATTTTGAGAATTTTCTTTATGGAAAAACATTTAAGTGTGCCCCTCAGTGGCCAAATCGGGAGATAGAAATGCATCAATACAGGCAAAGCACTGCTTGAGGCGGCTGCGTAATTCCCGCTGGGGGTAAGCGTGTCTGGCACCATTCCCACTGCATTAATGCATTAACCTGTTGGGTACGGGGCGGCTTGCTTCAGTGCACTCTAAACATGGCCTAAGTCTTTAGGTATAGCACTGGCCCACATTTATTTTGTGTTTGCACCAGTTTTCGTGGTCTACCTTTCACTATAAGGAACGTGCCAACGCTGCACATGTATTTGAAATCTGGTTGTGCCAGGAAGTGTTAGTGCTGTAGTTGGGAGCGCCTGCAAACCAAATTATGCCTGGACAATGCTCCCAATTGCCTCCATCACAGTGCTGCAGTACAACAAAGTGAACAAAGGCACAAAAAAAAAAGGTGGCACACTTCCAGAGCATTCAGGTTTGCACCAGATTCATAAGAATTCAGCCACACTTCTTACTCTGTTGCACCCTGAATACTCCACACGCGCTGGACAGTTTGCAGATTGTGTTTTGATAATGGGGTTGCCCAAGTTTTCAATTCCTCACTGTTTTATAGATCCATTATTTGCAGAATTTGAGAACCCCTTTTATTTTTACATGTCTCTGTGTCTTTGGGCATAAGCTTACTTGTTGCAAACCTCATGAGATCACCAAGGTATGGTTTGGGTTATCCTTGGGGACCTAAGGTAGTTCCCTATTTATTTTGAGGTTTGACCCCCACAATTGATATTGATGGATTAGGTCACTAGAATGTCCCTTTAAATTTAATAAAAATCCAATTGTGGATGTACTTTTTTGTGCATGGGAGGCCCTCCGGAGAAGGAGGGAGGAAGAGGAGAGAGGGAAGAGGGGGAATAAAGGGAAAGGAGGGGGGGGGGGGGAAAGTTGAAATTACTTACATACCTAACTTGTAGCAAAAAAAGCTAAATCCATGTGGTACGATAGAGAGAGCATTAATGATAAGTAAACTTACAAATTATGCAATTATAATTTATCTGGTATTTTTGTAGATAAAAAATAGGGTATCAGAAAAATAAATTTTGATAGACAAACTGTTTGGGAGGAAATGGTAAAGCTACGAGTACGGAAAACAATTTATGGCAGTATATTTTGAAATTTATTCTTTGTAAATTGAGAAGTTAGAACCGTAGGGACTCTACGAGTACTGCATAGAATAAACCCAGTTGGCAACATTATTATGTAATGATTTCTTCGAAAAGTCAGCTTTCATGTGATACAGAATCTATTACATTAATATAATAAGAGGCAAATGTGGGCACAAAGAGTTGTGCAAGTCAATCTAACGCTCACACAAGATCTCACCACAGCAATTCTCTCTTCACAAAGCCACTCACTAACTCCCCTGGCACCTTCATAACGCTGAGATGTCAGTGTGCCTCGATAGTTAAATATATACAGGAGCCAGCTTTTCCCTTGGGTTCCCTAACCCCACTCTGCACTTAACTATACAAGTGAAAAAAGGCTGAGGGGTAACTCACGCTTCCCTGTGGTTACCATAGTTACCAGTGAAGCGTCACATATAATCTCAGATTAGTCGTCCGAGTATGTGAAAAGTGCTGGAGTGCAATAAAGTGCAGTACAGAAAGATGAGGGGTATACGAGGAATCAATACATATATACAACTGCTCAAAGACTTAGAAATAAAGCATATTCTGATTGTAGGGGTCACAGGTATGTCTATCTGTGTCAATACCCAATCAAGAGAAGAAGTCCGCGCATGCGTGAAAAAAACTTGTATGCTAGAAGTAGCCATCTTGTGTGCTGGAAAGACTCAAATGTAGAACCCCGTGCAATCCGGACACATAGGAGACCAAGGACGACCAAGACGGGACATCAAGGGACGTCACGGGAAGGTGCTTGGTGGTCCAATGGTGAGCAAACATCTGTAAGGTATGGACATCAACATGATGCCTGATGGTCACAAGATATCCTGCCATGAGTCCACTCTGGGTACAGTGCCTCCTTACATGGATCCACCTGCTCCAATATATCCCAGTCGTCGCATCGTCACAATATTGTGTCCGTTAGGTGCTAAGAGGTATAAAGAAAAGGAATATTAACACATATGGCATCATTGCATATATAAAGCATAAATTCATACATCGTATCCCCGATATAGATATATCATGGCAAACAAAGTTCGGCCATTGTTGTGTTAAAAAAAGTCACTGTACACAGAAAGGTTTAAGCAGCTACTTGTACAGGCTATGTAGACACAAGGTAATTCATAAAAATACATATACATGTAGGGGAAAATCCCTATTGAGACCATGGGGGCTAAGGGACCCCAATTTGTGGATCCATTGAACCTCCCTTCGTTTCAATAGAAGTTCCCTATTGCCACCTCGAGTAGGTGGGGCAATCCTGTCAACAATCATGAACCTGAGTTCATCAAGAGAGTGACCAGCTTCAGAGAAATGACTTGGGACGGGTAAATCGAGTTTGTTGGTACGTATACTAGACTTATGATTGTTTAAACGAAGTCTACACTCTGTTGTCGTTTCACCGACATATAACATGTTGCACGGGCACTGGAGAATATATATCACGTAGTCACTTCTGCAGGTAAGTGCAAAATTTATCTTAAATTTTTTACCAGTGGTTGGGCAGAATGTATCACCCTTCAGTAATAAGGAGCAATTGTCACAGGCCATACATGGGAAACACCCTTTCCGGGATACTTTATCCCTTCTTGTGGCTACATCTGTTTTAATCAACATGTCTCTTACGTTTTTACTCCGCCTATAGGAGATGAGTGGGGGTAACTGGAAGTGAGGTGTATTTTTGTAGAACGTTTTTAGAATGCACCAATTGTTGCGAATAATAGAGGCTATTTGTTAACTGGACCCTTTCTATAATTTTCTGCCCATCTTAAGTAATTCAGATTGCTGTGTATCAGCATCATCCACAATCCTTTTGACCCTCAATAGCTTGCTGTAGGGTAATGAGCGTACCATGCTCCGAGGGTGCAGGCTCTCATATCTGAGGAGCGTATTACAATCTGTTTTCTTTACGTAAAGACTAGTTCTCAGACGGTTGTCCACAATATATACATTGGTATCAAGAAATTGTAAATTAGAATCGGACAAAATGGTAAATTTTATGTGTGGGTCCACATCATTAGGAAAGTCAAGAAATGTGTCTAGGGAAGGGCGGTCTCCCACCCATAGT
>CM033646.1:78520126-78643414 GCA_019512145.1 Engystomops pustulosus
CATAGCTGCAGACCTATCGTTTTAAGTGGGCCAGGAGGAGAGAGCATACCTGCAGACCTATCCCTTTAAGTGAGGCTTGTGGAGGGAACATAGCTGCAGACCTATCTATCCCTTTAAGTGGGGCTTGTGGAGGGAACATCGCTGCAGACCTATCCCTTTAAATGAAGCTTGTGGAGGGAACATAGCTGCAGAACTATCCCTTTAAGTGGGGCTTGAGGAGGGAACATAGCTGCAGACCTATCCCTTTAAGTGGGGCTTGAGGAGGGAACATCACTGCAGACCTATCCCTTTAAGTGGGCCTTGTGGAGGGAACATAGCTGCAGACCTATCGTTTTAAGTGGGCCAGGAGGAGAGAGCATGCCTGCAGACCTATCCCTTTAAGTGAGGCTTGTGGAGGGAACATAGCTGCAGACCTATCTATCCCTTTAAGTGGGGCTTGTGGAGGGAACATCGCTGCAGACCTATCCCTTTAAGTGGGGCTTTAGGAAGGAACATACCTGCAGACCTATCCCTTTAAATGAAGCCTGTGGAGGGAACATAGCTGCAGAACTATCCCTTTAAGTGGGGCTTGAGGAGGGAACATAGCTGCAGACCTATCCCTTTAAGTGGGGCTTGAGGAGGGAACATCACTGCAGACCTATCCCTTTAAGTGGGGCTTGAGGAGGGAACATCACTGCAGACCTATCCCTTTAAGTGGGGCTTGTGGAGGGAACATAGCTGCAGACCTATCCCTTTAAGTGGGGCTTGAGGAGGGAACATACCTGCAGACTAGAGATGAGTGAGCACTAAAATGCTCGGGTACTCGTTATTCGAGACGAACTTTTCCCGATGCTCGAGTGCTCGTCTCAAATAACGAGCCCCATTGAAGTCAATGGGAGACTCGAGCATTTTTCAAGGGGACCAAGGCTCTGCACAGGGAAGCTTGGCCAAACACCTGGAAACCTCAGAAAAGGATGGAAACACCACGGAAATGGACAGGAAACAGCAGGGGCAGCATGCATGGATGCCTCTGAGGCTGCTTAAACGCACCATTATGCCAAAATTATGGGCAACAGCATGGCATGACAGAGTGACAGAATGAAGCTAGATAGCATCTAAAACATCCAATAATTGACCCTGACACTATAGGGGACGGCATGCAGAGGCAGCGGCAGCAGCGGCAGGCTAGAGAGTGTCTTGGCAACATACCCCAAATGGACTCAGGCTTAAAACCAATGGGTGGCAGAGAGGAACCAAAGGAGGTGAGCAAGAAGCGCTCAAATAATATCGGTAAATGATAAAAGTTTGCCAGTATATTTTGTGGATTACACAGCAGGGTGGCGACAAAGTTAACAAGTTTGTTGTGGAAGCCATGAAAACAACCCAAAATTCTGCCTGACACAGCTCGTTTGATAAGGGGACCATGTATGCCTACAGTTCATGCCAGTCGCTGCACTGGCTGCCAGTCTCCTTTCGAATATAGTTTAAAATAATAACCCTCATCCATAAAGCTCTGTATAATGCTGCACCCCCCTACCTCTCCTCTCTTATCTCAGTCTATCGCCCAACCCGTGCTCTTAGATCCGCCAGTGATCTTAGATTAACCTCTACCCCAGTGCGGACCTCCCACTCGCGTCTCCAAGACTTGCACCAATTCTATGGAATGCTCTGCCCCGGACTATCAGACTAATACCTAACCTCCAAAGTTTCAAACGTGCTCTTAAAACCCATTTCTTTAGGCAAGCCTATAACACTCATTAACTGCATGAAGTTTTAACTCTTCTACTAACCCGTCCTGTGTCGTCCTCCCATCTGTTATCCAGCAACCAACAGGCACCAGACTTCTCTAGGTAGAAAGCACACTGCGATTCACAGATAGATGAAAACTGCTGAGTTATGAAAGATACGTAAAATAAAAAGTAAATGGCAGACTGTGCCTAAGTGAAAGCCAACCCTAATAAATTGTCCCCTTTACGTGTCTTTGCGATGGATGTGTGTATCACGGTAACGTCTAGAACCGCGAAGTCGCATCTCACTACAAATTCCCCTTACAATATGGTATTAATTCACTAACAGCAAGGACAGCCACCACAGATCAAACCAGAAATAAATATATAACGCTATTGTAGGCCTATGTAACCGTTTGGATTCTCCTGGCTATTTTCTTACCAAGAATGAAAAGCACACTGCTATACAGATGAAGACGCTGATTATAGAAAATACACGTAAAATAACGTAAATGGCAGACTGTGCTAATTGAACTCCACCCCAATAAATTGGTGCCCACTTCTGTCGTTGCTATGGATATTCGTCACGAAGCGCTAACACAAACGTTCGCAAGTCTCACTACCAGTTCCTCCCAATATGGTATTATATGCACTCAGCAATACATGCCACCAGCAGATCAACCAAAATAAATATATAACGCTCTAATTGTAGGCCGATAACCTTTTGTATTCTCCTATGCTATTTTTCTAGCCAAGTATTAGCACACTGCTATCCGAGTGAGATGACGCTGAGTTATGAAAAAATAAATGTACAAAAAAGTAAATGGCAGACTGTGCCTACATTGAACTCCAACCCTCTAAGTAAATTGTCCCATTCGTCTTTGCTATTGATTGGCTTCACATAAGCGCTAAACACAAACGGTCGCAATTCTCACTACAAATTCCTCACAATATGGTTTAGATTCCCTACATCAAGACAGCCACCACGATATCAACCAAAATATATATAACGTATGGTAGGCCTAATAAGCCTTTTTGGTTCTCCTATTGCTTTTTCTAGCCCATTATGAAGGCACACTGCTATGGCCAGATAGATGCGCTGATTTATGACAAATAAACTTAAATAAAAAGAAACTGGCAGACTGTGGCCTAATTGAAACAAACCCCCTAAATACATTGTCCATTTGGTGTTTGAGGGTGGATATGTTTGTCACTAATAGCTCAACACAATGGTTTGCAAGTCCCCCTGCAAATTCCTCACATATGGTACGAGCTGCAAATAAAAAAGAAAATGTATATACGTTATTTGTAAGCCCCTCAGAGGGCGTTTGGGTTCTTGTCTAATTCACTCCTGCCTAACACTATTCTAATAGAACCACAGCCAACCTTTCCTTCCCAACAGCCAGCTCTCTCCCTAGCGGCAAGCCAGAACAGAAATGATCCTAGCAGCGCAGGCAGGCTCTTCTATTCCAGGGTCACCTGATCTGGCCAGCCAACCCTCACTGCTATCGACGTGTAAGGGTACCACGTCATGCTTGGTGGGTGCAGAGTCTCCTGGCTGTGATTTGGCTCTGTTTCTGGTTGCTGGCCGCCAAAACAGCAAACGGCGGGAGATGGCCATTTTCTCGAGCAGGGCGAAGTATTTGTCGCAGCACCAGCAGTTTCGACTACGCCTAATGCTCCGAACGAGCATCAAGCTCGGAACTAGTGTTCCGGTCATCGCTACTGCAGCCTATCCTTTTAACTGGGGCTTGAGGAGGGAACATACCTGCAGACCTATCTCTTTAACTGGGGCTTCTTGCTTTTCAAAAGCAACATTCTCCAAGTAGGATCGTAAGCAAAAAAAAATTGCCCCGACATTCACCTACTTCAGCCTGGTGTATATGAGTGCATGTCTTGCGACACAATTCGGTTTTTAAATTCCGGGGCTTGTCCGAAGCATTCGGGTTGTTCGAAAACCACGCCCCTATTTGTGTTGCACGGAAGCCGGCGCCAATGCGCCTCAATCCAAACGAGTGCGCCACAGCCCCGGGGCAATACAGGGAAAATCGGCGCAAATCGGAAATTCAGGTAACACGTCGGGAAAACGCGAATCGAACCCTTAGTAAATGTGCGTCTTATCATTGAGGTTGTCTTGTTAGGAAAATGAGTCAGGAGGTAAAGTAACGGTGTTTCTATATGAAGTCGGTTGGTCTCTTTTAGATCTGAGCTGAATAACCTGCTAGCTCATTCAGCAACAGAGATAATCACGAACTTAGCTCCTTTAGCAAGAAATGCATGGAAAACAATGGGGCACATTTGCTTAGATTTTCGTGGAATGCATAAAAAGTGTGTTTCCCCAACTATAATGTGATATGCGCCAATTCACTAATTGTGTCGCATGCGATGATAATTAATTAATAATTGCACAGCTGGTATCTATCATGGCTCAGCGTTCTGAGCACACCGCAGCAGCACCAGATGCTCCCAGTGCCACTGTTATGGAGCTTCTCTGGCAGCAGTGTCCCCGGGAGTATGACAATGCAGTCCGCAGAGCACCGGAGATGGAGGCGGCGAATCGGCAAGCCGTACCCTCCCTGACGTCCGCAAGAAGTGGTATGACTGCAGGAGGAGGCTGAAGGCCAAGTTGGCGAAGCACAAGGAGTCAGCTCGGAGGACGGGTGGTGGCCCTGGTGTGGCCATGCGGATGTCGTGGGTGGAGCAGAAGATAAACCAGACCATAAACTCCGATCAAACTGAAGGTATCGGGGATCATGACTCGGTTAATCTTGATGTCGGTATGTACTTTTTTTGTTATGTCTCTAATACTAATGTTTGATTTCACTTTCCATAAATATTTTGCAATCCTTTTCGTAAGCGACTACTGGGGTGTGGAGTAGCTGGACATGTGGCTACACATTGCGGCCAGTATCCTCTTTACTTCTACTAACGTGACATCATCGGCACGTAGCTCCTCGTAGCTGCGCGCCCTTGTCCGAGAAGCCGGGGGACTGCGCATGTGCAGTAGCTCTGGCTTTGTTCCCAAGATTGCACAGCCACATGCCTGCGCTCTGCATAGTCTACCTTTGCAGAGCGCAGGAATCAGCATATCTGAAGGTTCGTGGCACAGGTGAGTCTGCTATGCTCGCCAACTAATACCAACAATGATACCACTGCCACCAATGTATTTTATGGGATTAGGCATATATGTTCCCCTTCCCCCTGGGCAACGAGCATGGGCCCCCCTGGGCAACGAGCATGGGCCCTCCTGGGCAATGAGCATGGGCCCCCCTGGGCAATGAGCATGGGCCCCCCCCATGGCAACGAGCATGGCCCCCCCTGGTTTGTACCCAGCTCTTCCCGGCACCCCTGGTAGCGGTGGGTACCGGGGTAATTGAATCCGCGTTACTGTAAATTTGGCCAAAAAAATATGGCCATTTTACAGTAAGTCCACGCCTTAGTATTGAGCACTGTAAAACTAAACAGCACCACTACTATGGCTAATTATACAGAATGACACAAACACATCATTGTAAAAATAGATTTTATTGAAAGAAAACCCGACACAACCAATTAGCCATTTTAATCAATATTTTTTTACAGGTCCTTGCCGGAGTCATAGTATCATAGTATCATAGTATATAAGGCTGGAAGGAGACTCAAGTCCATCAAGTCCAACCTTCAAGAATTAAATAAATGTTTTATCCCCATAACCCGTGATATTTTTTCTCTCCAGCAAGGGCTCCCGTCTTCACGCGGCTCTCCTGTGAGCCGCGGCTCCGCACAGTGACACAGGCGCGTGACGTCATGACGCCTGTGTCACTGCTTAGAACGGAGCGACGCAGCTGCCGGAAAAGCGCTGCGTCGCTTTGCATATAAATCGCGCCTGTGTCTTAAAGAGACACAATGGAGAAAGGGAATATCGAGAAACAATGCTGTGGATGTTTGTATTCTGACCAAATAAAGTCTCAAAAGTTTTTTCCGGAATTTGGCTGGACTGTCGAGAGTTTTTTCTGTAAGCTATTGTGACCTCAGCAAACGAGGTGAAGCCCGTGCCATTTCCGAAGTACATGGAGGCTGGAGGTGAGCTGGAATAAGATTTCTTTTCACTGAGATTTTCATCTCGCCTCATGGCAGATGCGGCCCTGTCCATGGGCTTCGCCAGCCACTCCTTCTGCAGCCGTATCACTTCGTGGGTCCAGTGGGGATGAGGCTCCTGAAGCTGTGCCTGCTGAAGATAGGCCCATCACTCTTGCCATTTTTTCCAACTATATGGAGAAAAGTCTGGCAGTGATGGGCCAAATTCAGCAGGCACTCCAAAGGCATGATCGGACGGTGGAGGAGGGGTTCCAGTTTGTTAGTGGAGATTTAAGAGCTCTTAACAATACTCTGGGACTCCTCATCCACCAAGGAACTGCGGCTCAGGGGGGGGGGGGGGGGGGGTGTGAGTGTCCCTCCAATCTCCCCACCCCAGGTCCCCAGTGACACAGGCCAGCCCTGCCCCCGAATCCCTGATTCAGCTTCCAACTGTTCAGGATTCGGGGTGCAGTTCCGCACCATCGCTGGCAGGTGCACTGGATCCCTCTCCAGTGGCCCTGGGCCCTTCCCCTGAAGCCACGTTCCTACTTTCGATCAAAGAGGAACTTAGATCCTCTGCTTCTAATCCACCATCCACCGGGCCCATCTGGAAATTCTGTGGTGACGCCAAGGCAGGCAAAAAGGGTGTGTTTTGTGTGTGCTTTTATTTTGGTTTACTTGATTTAGATAAAAAATGAAATTTTTGATCTACTCTTTGTCTGCCTCTGAGCTGAAATTATTTTACCAAAGAATGAAAAGCATGGATACAATTTGACATTGCATTTTCTTTAATGCAATTCAAAATATACAGACATTAAGGCATAAAAAACAATTTGAAATAAAGTGGTTTCTGATAATTGGCAGATCACTTTAAAAGTAGAGCTCAGTGATTTGCCTGCGCTTTAGTTGTCCCGCTGTATTGGTGGGTTGAGCAGATACATCCCCCTGATGCTCTATGTGCTCAGTTAAATATGTTCAGGTCAATTTGTAGCCGGTTGGCTGTCGCAATGTTGTGTAACATACAACAGGCTATAATGACCTTGCACACAATGGGGGGTTTGTAGAGCATAGCCCCCCCTGAAAAATCCAGGCAGCGGAAACGACTCTTTAGAATCCCAAATGTCCTCTCGATGGCACTTCGGGTTCTTCGATGTGCTCTGTTGAAGCTCCTCTCCTTAGGGGTACTTGGTCGCAAATACGGTGTCATCAGCCATGGCAATAATTTGTAGCCATTATCACCTAAAAACAGGACAAAGTAAAGCTAATTAGCTTAATTTAAAAAATGAGGCAGCATTCACACAAACATCTGTCTGCCGGGCGGCCGTGTGCTCCGTGTAATGGAGAGGAGGAGGGGTGACCCCTCTCCATAGCAATGCATGGGGGCTGCCCGTAACACAGGGAAACATAGGACATGTCCTATCTTTTCCCCCATGTATGGTGTGGCATGTGTTGCCCAAAAAATATAGTGGGTAGCACAACCAAAAATACAATAGAGCAGATGCATAAATATTTATGAACAATCTAGCTGAGAGACAAGATGCACCACAAGTTGCTCATAGATAATGCAATTCAAATATTTATTTGTATCCAAACAAGAACAAAATCCGACATACATTTAAAATCATTTAAAACATGCAATGTACATGAAATGACAACCGGAGACCCCGGAGTGGGTCTTCACAGTGAACACCCCCTGCTACGAGTACTCAGTGGTCCTCAATAGTCCCTACCACTCACTATACAATATGAACGAATATATGTATTCTTAGTAGTGCATATGCCCACAAAAAGTCTCTGCCATGCAAAGTTAATGCAAAAAACTCCAAATAGACTGATAAATACCTGTGTTTGTTATAAAGTGCAAGTGCTGAGTGTTAAAGTGTACAAAGTGCCAAGAAGTGGCAGCAGGAGTTTGCAAAAGTGCAAATGCTAGTTACCGGTGTGGCATGTGTGCTGCACCATATTGCTCTGTGCGGCCTTTGCCATCTATGGGGACATGTGTATGGCCGCAAGCTTGCAGCTGTACATATGTCCCCCATACAGTAGTGAGAATGGAGCCTTAATCTTAGCTTAGACTGGTTGTTGGCTCTGAATCTGCTTGGTTTATCAGTGACAATGCGAGTTATTTGCAGTCTGTTTTTTGGGGATGGTAGTTAAAGGGGTTTTCCAACAAACCAAAGTTAAGCCGTATCCATGGGATAGTGCCTAACTTCATGATCAGTGCTGAGACACCCACAGACTGCAAAAATGACGGGTTTGTCAGGCCCCTCGAATTCAGTCAGACTAAGGCCCCTTCCACACTTGCGTTGCAGATCACGTCAGAGTTTGCTCAGGGTGCGATCAGGGTTTGGTCAGTGAAAAACACGCATTTTGCATCAGAGTTCAATCAGTTTTCAGTCAGAGTTTGTTCAGTGTCTCAGTTTTTCACGCGCGTTTTCAAAGCAATTTCAATGCGTTTTTCACGCGCATAAAATGCGCGTGAAATGGATTCAGGGCTGAGCTCTATCTTTTCTATGGCAATTGATGCGTGAAAAACGCATTACACTTGCATGTGTCTCAGAGTGCGATGCGTTTTTGATGCATCTCCATAGACTTGTATGGTGCGTTTAAAAAAAAAAAAAACGCATGTGTGTGAGTGAAAAAAAATGCAAGTCTGAAAAGACCCATTGGTTACAATGGGTCAGAGTGCAATGCAAGTTCTGCGCGTCAAAAGTGTGTAAAGGGGCCTAATGGAGCAGACGGCCGTGCATGCCCATTCAGCTCCATTAATCTCTATGGAGCTGACAGAGATTGGTGAGCGCTGTGCTCGGCAAGATCAGTCACCTACATAGAGATTAATGGAACCAAACAGTCATGCGCAGCCATCTGCTACATTATTCTGACTGAGCGGCGAGGGCTCCATTGTTTATGCAATCTGTGGGGGTCTCAGCACTGGTCAGGAACTTAGGCCCTATCCCATGGATTGGGCTAAACTTTATTTTGTGGGAAAACCCCTTTAGATTGAGAGGTTTACCAGTTCAGTCACATGTCAATGGACAAACTAGGTGTTTGCTTTTACTGATACCCCTCAGTATTTATTTGTAAATTAGGCTTAACCCCACACTTTATTTTCTTTTGATGAAAGTCAGCTCGTGTTCACTCTCTCATAATGCCGGTTTCTTCCAATGAATTTCATATGCTGAGAATGTGTTTGGTTTGATTTAATTCGCTGTTGAAGAAGTTGACTTTAAAATGTCATTTACACAAGTTAACATTTTAGTTTATAATCTGTTAACTATTTTTAAAATGATATAATGTAAACAATACATTCTTCTCAGTTTATGAAATCCATTATTAAAGACAGACCTTATGGAGCATTACCACATTTTCAGTGTCTGAATGTGAATGCTCTTTCAATTACTACTTACCAAGCAGAAAGGCGTCCCCATACAATCCACTCTGGAGCAGGTGATTGAGGCCACAGTGTTCAAAGATGAAGGAATTATGCGTGGAGCTGGGATACTTTGCAACCACATTTGTGATGATGTTCTTGTGGTTCACCGTCACCTGGACATTAATGGAGCGGAACATCTTTTGGTTGCGGTACCGATACTCGTCCGCAGCAGGAGGCACCAACGCCATGTGTGTGCAGTCTATGAGACTTATCACGTTGGGCATCCCCGCAATCTCCTCAAATTCCTCTTGCGTCCTCCGGATGGCATCAGCAGTTTGGGGGAAGGAGATGTACTGCGTACAGAGCTTAAACAGTTCATCCACTACCTTGTGGAAAAAACGGCTGGAGGTTGGTTGCGAAAAACCAAAACGCTCAGCAATGCAGTGCTGGAAGGACCCGTTAGCCATATAATAGATGGCCGAGACCATCTTGGTGAGTCCAGGCACTGCATGTGACCGTCCGGTTCTAGCCCCAATAGCAACTTCAAGCTTCTCATAGAGGCTTAGGATTGAATCTCTATCCAGCCAAAACTGCTGATACACCTCCGCGTCAGAAAAATCTGAAAATGACACCCGAGGACGGAACACTCGAGGACGCCTCCTCTGCCTCCGTCTGCGCTGTCTAGCCATGATCCTCTCATTTTCAATGGCCACATATAAGATCGGCAGCATATCCATGGTCCTAGAAGAAAGAATATGGAATAGTACATTTTTTATGCTCATATTGTCATATTGGTCAGATAAGGTATGTTACTTTGTGAGGCATTTTAACTTACAATGCAAATTTTTCAAACCCCAATTTGTGGTAAATACAAGCAAATTTAATTTGGGCCTCTACAAAAACTTTTTAAAATTACAAAACTTTGAATTGTAAAGTGTGACTTACCTTTGCCAATGCATTTTTGCCGAGTGTTCGTAGTCTTCTCACCACCAATGTCCACTCCTGTTTCACAAATTTTATTGTTATTTTTTTCCAAATCTAGCATTTTTTTTGAATAAATTTGAAAATTTACTTACCTTTCATCCAAATGTCAATGGATTTAGATGGCTCGTTCAACATACAACTTTCCCAATCTCCTTGAGAACACTCCTAACTCTCTCCAATTTTTTTTTTTTTTGCAACCGTTTTATATTGTTTTTTTTAAAAAAAAAATTGTGTCGCACACCTTTATCTTGTTTCCATAGACGCAACGGTAATTAAGGTACTGGCACAACACTTTTGGCGCGGTTTAAATTGTGGCGAGCACGTATTCGTATGCTCGCATGAAATTATGCACAGTCATGTTATGTGATGCACGTGGTTAAATTTGTGGCGCACGCCAGGTGGGATTGTGTTGCGCGCTCCGCCATAAAATACACCCAAAACAAGGCAAAAGAGTGGAAATAGCCCAAAAAAGAGAGATAAGAAGGGTGGATATACAGGGGAATGTATAGGACAGAGAAGAAACCCAAGCTAATAGCACAGCACATGTTGCAGGGGGATCGCATCGTCAGAATTACATGAGTTTAACATCATAACTTCTAATCCCTTCACATAGATCTATATTGTCGTGATCAAGGAGGGAACAACCTTTCGAAAAGCAAGATGGCCACATCCTCAGGTAAACCGCTCAATACATTTTATATACTGCATATTCCGGCGTATAAGACGACTTTTGAAGACAGAAAAATCTTCTGTCTGGTCTGGGGTCGTCTTATACGCCAGTAACTTTCAGAAATTGACATGCTGGGATACTCTGGGGGTGTTAATAAGCTGCCGTGGCCGTATCCCTGCCATGTGGGAGTTAATATAGGGTAGAGGGAGTTAAAATACGGCGGCGGCAGGTCCAGACAGTCACAGCGCAGGGCTTAGGGCTTCTGTGCTGACAGCTTTCACTTTTCACAGAAGCGCTGCGCTGTGTTTGGACTTCACTACCCAATACGGTATAATCATAATAGCTGTCACTAAGGCTGTACGCTGTCACAGGAGTAGCGCTGCTCCAATTGACAGCACAGCAACAGTATAGGGTTAAGAGAGCCGCGGCCGCATCCCCAGGACCTGAAGATATCAGCCCTCCACATAGCCCTCCACACAGCGCTGATATCAGCTCACCCTTGTATCTCCTTTTCTGCATTTTAGATCTTGCTTCTGAGGATGCATGTGCTACTGTTTATGAGAGGCAGAGGGGAGGTGCGGTATTAGGCTACAAGAAAAGTCTTCCCTGATGTCATGGAGACAGGCAGGGTTAGGCAGACTAATGAGAGCAGGTTTTGTATGCAACAACCAGCCATTGGCTGGAACATTATTTGCCATGATTGGCTGGTTTTTGTATACTGTATTCCACATGCAATACAGCACTAGTGCTGTATCTGTCTTTAACCCCTTCCCGACGCGCGCCAAACTAGTACGGCGGGAAGTGACTTCCCGACGCGCGCCGTAGTACTACAGACTCTGCAGACACGGTGATCGCGGCAAGATGGCGGCTGTCCCTGACAGCCAGCCACCTTGCCTCATGGACCAAAGGGGTTTCGTCGACTCCCCGGTTCACGATCGATGCTATCGGCTGGTCAGTTCAGACCAGCCGATAGCGCTGGAATGCTGCATGTCACAGCTATTACCGATCGCCGTGTCTAGAGACACGGTGATCGGGACAAGATGGCGGCTGTCCCTGACAGCCGACATCTTGCCTCGTGGTGCAGAGGGGTCCACGATCGCTGCTATTGGCTGGTCGAAGCGACCGACCAATAGCAGCAGTATACGTCACTAGGGGGTCCTGTAGGTTAACACAGGATGATGATTGGTGCTGTCTAGGACAGCACCAATCATCATCATTAGGGGGCATGTCTGGTGGCATCATGCCACCTCCCATAGACATCCGATTGGCCGATCTATACAGATCGGCCAATCGGATTTCAGATGGGAAGTTCAAATTTTCTCTTTTTATCTTTTGGAAATGTGTAAATTTTAGGGCTAAATGAAAGTATAACCGACAAAATTTGACCATTCTAAATTTCACCGCCATTTTGATTCAATTGCTATGAAGATCTCAAGGGGTTAACAATCTTTGTAAATGCTGTTTCTGAAAGTTTGTGGGGTACAGATTTGAAAATGGGTTGGTTATATAGGGGGTTTTTGATGCTAAATATGTAAAATTTAATTTCAAACAGTATTTATCCCCAAAATACTCAATTTTGAAAATACGGAAAATCGCTATTCGATTTGTAGGCCGCGTGACGTCAAAATTCAATATCCAAACATTTCAAAAATTATGAAAATGTAAAGTAGACAAATGGGAAATGTTATTCGGCAAGTTATTTAGGTGGTAAATCGATCTGCCTGAAAACGCAGTGATTTTGAATTTCGAAAATGGCAAATTTTTCTAAAAATTCATCATTATTTTCCTTTTTTTTTGTAAATAAATGCAAAGCTTATCAGTCAAAATTTACCACTAAAATGAAGTACAACATGTGGGGAAAAAACAATCTCAGAATCGCTTTGATAAGTAAAAGTGTTCAAAAGTTATAACCATGTAAAGAGACGCAGGTCAGAATCCAAAAAATGGGACTGAGCCTTAAGCTGTAAAATGGCTGCATCCTTAAGGGGTTAATGCAATTCTAAATATACAGACATTAAAGGGGTATTCTCGTCTGGGTAGTCACATTCAGTTTCATTGATCTTCCATTTATAAACATTTCTTCAATTGGATGTTATTAAAAAACCCCAGGCAGCTGTACTAATCTACTTACGAGGGGAACAATCAAAGTAATTAAATGGGCTTGCGAACAATTGGCAGCCCTTCATAACCCCCCACTCTTTTACCCAGCGACCTACTACCTTTATATTTAAACCCCACAGCGAATCCTACTCTAAGTCTCTCACATACTGAAATAAGGAAGTAACCAGTAAAAATATATATAGACAACCTTGTGGTTTAAAAAATCAATTTCATTTTATTATTATATATATATTAAATGACAAACAAAGACAGGGCAACACACAGAAAAAATTGCACAAAACCCAATAGTAAACTATGACATATTATAAGGATATCGAAAGAATTTATGGGTTAGGTAGGAATATGTATTTTCACTATTTACAACTGAAGGACACATTTAATAAGACACAGGAAAAAAAATTATTTTTTGTGCACAGTAGTACACTGATTGATCATGTCTTTTTTAATTGGCAAGGGAAAATGACAGTTTCACGAATATATAAATTTTTACTTAGAGAATACACAAAGGATGTAAAATTTAAGGCTATTCCCCACTGGGAATTAGATGGGATAAGGCTCTCACAGGGCCAATGGGTTGAGGTCTATCGGAATTCAGCGTTAGGTTCATTAAACATGAATCATAGAATGATCCAATTTAACTTTATACATAGGTTATACTACACTCCACTGGCACTCCAAAAAATGAGACTGTATAGAGATGCTAGGTGCCCACGCTGTGAAGGTATTAACGCAGACTTCCCACACTTGAGCTGGAGTTGCCCTAGTATCAAATCTTTCTGGCAAGGAATACATGAAAACATTGAGGCTCAACTGGGGTTCCATATTCCCTTCTCTGCTGAGATATTAATTTTGAATGAATTGCAAAATGTGCGCAGGGCTGGGTTATCTAAGAAGCAAAAAACGATCATCTGTAGAATGTCTCTTGCGGCTAAGGTTCTGCTCGCAAGAAACTGGATGAAGTCGCATCCACCGACCTCTTCACAATGGGAGGACTTGATACACAAGATAAAGACATATGAAAAAATGTATTTGGGAAAGCGAAATCAGCTAGCACAATGGGAGGAGTTATGGGGAACAGTGGAATGACTCTTAAGTGTTTTTTTTTTTTTTCTCTCTTTCTTTCCCAGGCAGAGGGAGGGGGGGATGATTGGGGTTGGAGAGGGGGAAATATAAATGGTGGATGGGGCAATGAAGGCTTCATGGTTAAAAGAAACACCTCATATTAGGTCTTAGAGATATCTAAAATATTATAAGATGTAAGGGGGTAAGTTTAGGCTGCATAAAATGCCGTTAAAAGGGAGGAGGAAGATTAAGAAGGAGAAGGGAAGGGGGAAGAAAAGGAGGAAAAAGGAAAGAGAAGAGACCACATTGGCGAGAGAAGTGTTGTGGCTTCCTAATGAATGTCGGCACACCACACTCACTACGGTACACCGTGAGAGATAATCCGTGCAGTTAAATACTGTATTAGTACCTTAATCTTAATTCACTGAATACAATTCAGGAAGTAATCTTTTGTATTAATGTGATGACTGTTAACTTCGATTTTTAAGATTCCTCCTTTTGGTCTATGTTCATTTATTGGCTACATGTTTTTTTCTTCCCCAGGTTGAGGGAGGGGGGGCGCGGATAGGGTTTTGGGTTGGGAAGGAAATATTAAGGGAGGAAGGTAAGAAGGCTTATGTTAAAGAACGTAATTCTTCCTGATTGTTAACTAAAGGACACCCCATGCAATGATGTTGTTCCTAACCGTCTTAGCAACTGTTGTGTATAGGTTCGCGCAGGAAATCTCATGTACTATTGTGATGACTGTTAACTATTATTTTAAGATTGCCTTTTGGTGTCCATGTTTGTATACATAAATTCTCAAAATAAAATATTAAAAAAAAAAACAAAAAAAAACTTCACAGATTACACAGATGACTGCATTTCACATAAAGGAAAGAAAAATCACAGTGTTGCAGAAAGTGTAAAAATATCCAATATTCATGTTGCAGAGGCTCTTCTACATGGAGACAGTTGCCAAGTACATAAGGAAAAAATGGTGGTTTCTCTTAAGAAATGTAAAATAAATAAAACTGGAATGAAAGTGGATGTAGAACAGCATGCAAGAGATAACAAGCTATTTAAGCTAAATAATGCTGATCTCCAGGACTGGCTCAAGCAGCATGATATCCCCACGAGGACCAGAGAGAGAAAAGAACAACTCGTGGCAAAGATTATGCAGTTTATTCAGCAAGCCTAAGTTTCTATTCCGTTGTATACTACCTGTATATTCTAGTATTCCCATCTATCTTGGAAACAACATTTTGAAGCTGTTTTCTTGATATTGAAATGTTTATTTCTAGTTATAATGTAAAGGTATCTTAACCTTATTTGTTCATGTTTTCCTGTTCCAATTAAATGACACATTTTCTGCTCTTAAAAAAAAAAAAAAAAAAAAAATATTTATCTAATTTGGTGGTTACTGATTTCTCACGAGGGGAGCTGACCCCGGTTGACTTACGGGGGCCTTTGGGGGGCATTTTAGCTGCAGATAATACAAGAAAGATGCGTGCCTTAAGCCAAAAGATACTGAGAGTTAATTAACTGATGGTATTACTCTTCACCTATTGACCCCTTTAAAAAGGAACAACGTACATAAATAAATACTTTACATTGGAGATGAGTCAGCAATATGTACATCACAACTAGAACCATACAATAGGTGACCCGGGATGCACTGTACCCCAAAAGCAAACACTCTCCAATTGACAGGAGTCTAGACCGTAAAGAGGAGAAAAAAAAGGAAAAAAGACCAAGGGCCAGGTCTATCAGGGGCCTCTCTGCCTGCAGACACTAGCGGTGTCTCACGCCCAAGTCAATGTAGTCCGATGATGGAGAAAGAGTCTTTGACTTGTGGCCACCCCCAGCCTCCAGACCAGGCTGGGAAAGCAATAGCCCGAGCGTCAGCTAGCAAGTTCAATAAGCCGGGTTTTAACAAGCCAGTGGCCTAAAGTGGTGTCTAATCATCAAATACAAGTCCAAGGGGACAAAGCCGCCAAACGCTTATTTAATAGCCGATGTTAGTACTTGGGCCACACACTAAGGTTTGTAAACATAAATGCAGGATGAAAGCAAAAGGATTGTTGTACGTTACCAAACACCTCTCCGTCCGGGTCTACGGTGTTGGCGCGCGTTCCTGTCCTCTCCTATGTGCAAGGGAGCTGTTATTTTCGGAGTCACGTTTCACTCCTCGGGTCCAAGTGCCTCCCTGTTGCAATCCTCCTGCAGCTTTCCTTTACCCCAACAGAGGTTTATAGTCGGTCGTGTCACCCTGGAGGTTTGACATCGGCAGTGCAGACAGTGTACAGTTACAACAGCGACCAGTGGACGGCGGCAAAGGGTCAGCGTCTCGTTCCTCCATGCGTCGCCCCTCTGATTCACTGTGGCAGCATTTAGTGTCAAACAGCGACCTGGAAGGAGCCTACTCGCGGCAGCTAGAGGTCATCTGCACTTCATTCCTTCGTGCGTCGCACGGCATCCATTGTGTTGCCCCGCTGTGTCGCTGTGGCAGCCTGGAGGTAGCCTAGTCGCAGCAGCTGACGGTCATCGGTGAACCATTCCTCCATGTGTCGCACGGCGTCTGTTGTGTCGCCCCGATGTTTCGCTGTAACGGACTCCAGTGACGGGCAGCGACCAATACAGCATGGAGTCGGCGTCCCTTTCCTCCGTGCACCGTACAGAGACGGACCAAAGTAGGCTGGAGGGAGCCTAATCGCGGCGGCTGGCAGTCTTCAGCATGATGGGGGGGGCGGGGCAGCTCCACGGAAGCGGCGTGTTACGTCATGCCGCACCTGCCTGACCATGCAAACGTAGTGCCATACCTCCTTGATCTGGGACATTCAATACTCTCTCCAAATATTTTTCTTCAATTCATATTCTTCCCTTCCGCCAACCCCTTGTCCCCGTTTTATAAAAATTTTTATTAAATTTTTATTATATATATTTTTATGGAAATATGTTCATATATATTATATGCTCAGAATCACTTCATGTTTATGTCACGTTTCTGCACTTGCACTTTTTCACCTGCACATGTGGTTTGTGTCACCTTTATTATATGCTATATTTATATTTTTGTGATGTGTATTTTTTCCACACGTTTATAAATCATGCCTAATTTATTTTTGCTTGGTATTTGATATGGTCTAAATATTATATGTGCTTTTCCCACTTACTTACACATTGTTCTCCGCATCCTTTTATGTATACAACGTCTTCCTTGCACCATCCCTACACACGATTCACACCATCATTATCACACCACATCATCACATCTCCATAGTAATTTAGGCATCACTTCATATTGTCCCCTCGTTCTTACTTTATAATCTTATAGTAGATTTCCTAAAATATTCTTAATATACTTACCTAAATCTTCACATCGCTATTCTTCAGTCCCGATATCTTCAGTGGTCCGTAGTCTCGCGAGACTTGCGGCCTTTCGAGTATGTCACGTGGCTATCCCAGGGTTCTCACATCTCGCGGTACCATGACGTCATGAGCTGCATTAGCGGTGAGCCGAGTGTTTCCTCACTCAGCCCCCTACAGTTCAGGTGTTCAACATTATACTATTCTTAGTTGAATTCTGATAGGACGGCCCATGTTTTTAAGCTCTATCCTCCCCTTGCCTAGTAGTCCCCCAGACGAAGCCGTTTCCTGGCGAAACACGTGTCGGGGCCATTGCACATTTCCAAACGGTCTGTATGTGATCCATTTACCTATATATCTGCATGTTTTGTGGTTGTCCCTTTACTTAGCACAATATTTCTTGTAACTTGTATTAAAAACAATTATCCTTGTACTTTTATTAGATGCCTTATTCTGGCATGTTAGGGAACCCTTGCTGCTATATGTCATAGTTTACTATTGGGTTTTGTGCAATCCATATATTGCAATACAGAAGTATTGCAGTATATGGCATTTTTGCAGCACATTCATTACAATGAGCCACTGGCTCATTGTAACGAATCTACAGATGCCAGATAGTTTTTTTCCAGCCGGAAATGTGGTGTCCCCTGTTTTCAAAATTAGCCAGATACAGAAAAGCAGCAGCCTACCATTTCTGTGTGGGGAAAGGCCACTGTCAGGGGGCTATTCCAGCGCAACAATAACATCCTGCAGCCGCCCCACTACCTTACCATCTATAGACGATCAGGGGCTGGTTTGTACCTGCTCTTCCCAACACCCATGATGGTGGTGGGTGCTGGGTGCTGGGGTAATGGTATTGGTATTAGTGTAAATTTGCCCCCAAAAAAGTGAGCAGTAAGGCCAGCCCTTAGTAATGAGCATCGTCATCTAGACAGCACCACTACTATGGCAAACCATGAAGAGTGTCGCAAAGAAAAAAAAACACTTTAATTAACATATAGAAAATTTTATTGAAACAAAAACGCAGACACACCCTCGTTGACCGTTTAACCCCTTAACGCTCTGCGCCGTAGCTCTACGGCGCAGAGGTATAAGGGATGTATGAAGAGGGCTCACGGGCTGGGAATCATGCATAGAGCCGGGATACTTTGCAACCACATTTGTGATGACGTTTTTGTGGTTCACAGTCTATCAGACCTCAAATTCCTCTTGCATCAGCAGTTTGGGGGAAGGAGATGTACTGGGTACAGAGCTTAAACAGCTCATCCACTACCTCGTGGAAAAAACGTCTGAAGGTTGGTTGCGAAAAATCAAAACGCTCAGCAATGCAGTGCTGGAAGGACCCGTTAGCCATATAATAAATGGCCGAGACCATCTTGGTGAGTCCAGGCACTGCATGTGACCGTTCAGTTTAGCAACTTCAAGCTTCTCATAGAGGCTTAGGATTGAAGCTCGATCCAGCCGAAACTGCTGATACACCTCCGCGTTCGTAAAATCTGAAGATGACACCCGAGGACGGAACACTCGAGGACGCCTCCTTTGCCTCCGTCGGCGCTGTCTAGCCATGATCCTCTCATTTTCCATAGCCACATATAAGATCGGCAGCATATCCATGGAAGAAAGGATACGGAATAGTACATTGTTTTATGCTCATATTGTCATATTGCTCAGATAAGGTATGTTACTTTGTGAGGCATTTTAACTTACAATGCAAATTTTTCAAATCCCAATTTGTGGTAAATACAAGCAAATTTTATTTATTTCCTGAGCCTCTATTAAAATTTTTTTTAAATTACATAACTTTGAATTGTAAAGTGTGACTTACCTTTGCCAATGATTTTTTGCCGAGTGTTCGTAGTCTTCTCACCACCAATCTCCACTCCTGTTTTTAACAAATTTTCTTGTTATTTTTTCCAGAATCAAGCATTTTTTTGAAAATAAATTTGTAAATTTACCTACCTTTTATCCAAATGTCAATGGATTTAGTTGGCTCGGTCAACATACAACTTTCCCAATCTCCTTGAGAACACTCCTAACTTTTTTTTTTTTTTGGAAACCGTTTTATATAATTTTTGTTTTAAATTGTGTCGCACACACCTTTATCTTGTTTCCATAGGTAATTAATTTGCGCGGTTTGAATTGTGTCGCACACTTATTTCGTGTACTCCTGCGAAATTATGCGCGGCCATGTTATGTGACGCGCGTGGTTAAATTTATGATGCACGCCGGGCCGGATTGTGTCGCACGCTCCACCAGTTTTGTGCTTATAGCCTTAGATTTGTGGCGCGAGCACGGCAGATTGTGGTGCGGACAGGAAATCTGAGCCAGCAGCTGCGTCACTAATATAAGCCACACCTGCATCTACAGCAGATACCTTGCACAGCAGCCAGCCACCATTACTCAAAACTACATAAAATACACCCAAAACAAAGCAAAAAGAGTGGAAATAGCCCAAAAAAGAGAGATAAGAAGGGTGGATATGCAGGGGAATGTATAGGACAGATAAGAAACTATCACAAAGCTGAAACCCAAGCTAATGGCACAGCACATGTTGCAGGGGGATCGCATCGTCAGAATTACATTATTTTAACATCATAACTTCTAATCCCTTCACATAGATCTATACTGTCGTGATCGAGGAGGGAACAACCTTTCGAAAAGCAAGATGGCCACATCCTCAATCAATTTTATTTAAAAAGAAAAGAAACATAGAAATGCAATGTTCACACAGAGGTTTCAATTATGGTGTATTTTAGTTAAAATCACATTATTACATAAAAGACAACGTCAAAATGATTTGTACAGCAAAAAAGGTTGATATGTGTTAGCAACAAAATACAATCATTTACATCATTAACGTATAAGGTCATGGGCGCATGCGTCACGAGCTACGCTTTGAAGTGCAGTGCTAGTGCAATGGGGGCGTAACCTGGGCTGGAAGCATTTGCGTATGCATTGACTAATGAGTTTGTTTTGAGGCCCAAAACCATGCACTTTGAAACGCAGTACTAGCGCTGTCCAACTGCACCGTGTGGCCGCATCCTAAGGCCACAAGTAGCGTTTAGAATCCGTTTTTCTGCAATACACATGCATTTAGTTTAAAAATGGCAAAAAATGGATTCTAAACTGTTTACAAACGGAATAACAACGCTACGCGTGCTGCAGGCCTAAGGGTGATGGCACGTGTGGCATTTTTGGACCATTTTGTTTTCAGTCTTTAGAAATACACATGTGTTTTTTAAGGGTTAACATGCGTTTGGCTTCTTATAACCGTTTTATGTGAATTTGGAGATGTGTAGGCGGCGGTGACACAGATTAACCCCTTTTTGTGCTCAAGGACGCGGACCCATCTTTCATATCTGCTCTGTGTCACTACAAGTGCTTATAGCTTTTGAACGCTATGAGATTTTATTTTTTTCTGGTGACATTTTTAACATCAAATTATAGAAAATATTTTAAAATCCGAGCTGATTAACCCCCTTAAGGACGCAGCCATTTTACAGCTTAAGGCTCAGCCCCAGTTTTTGGATTCTGACTTGCGTCACTTTATATGGTTATGGCTTTTGAACACTGTTACTTATCAAAGCGATTCTGAGATAGTTTTTTCCCCACATGTTGTACTTCATTTTACTGGTAAAAGTTGGCTGATAAGTTTTGTGTTTATTCCCCCCCCCCCCCCCAAAAAAAAAAAAAAATTAGGAATTTTTTTGAAAAATGTCACTTTTTTGAAATTCGAAATCATTACATTTTCATGCAAATAGATTTACCACCTAAATAAGTTGCTGAATATAATTTCCCATATGTCTACTTTACATTTTCATAATTTTTGAAATGTCTGGAAAATATATTTTGATGTCACGCGGCTTACAAATCGAGTAGTGATTTTCCGTATTTTCAGAATTGACTATTTTGGGGATAAATACAGTTTTGAATGAATTTTTACATATTTATCATCAAAACCCCCTATATAATCAACCCATTTTCAAATCTGCACCCCTCAAACTATCAGACACAGCTTTTAGGAAGATTGTTAACCCCTTGAGGTCTTTATAGTATTTGAATCAAAATGGAGGTGAAATTTAGAATGGTCAAATTGTGCCCTTATACGTTCATTTAGCCATAAAATGTACCCATTTCCAAAAGATAAAATTAGAAAACCCACCATACAATTTGTTCAGCAATTTCTCCCAAGTACAGAGACCCCCACATGTGGCCATTACTTGTTTTATGGGCGCACAGCCAGTCGCAGAAGGGAAGGAGCGCCCTGCAGCTGCCAGGTTTTTAGTTTTCTCGTTGCTTCCTTTTAGAGGCTATAAAATTTTCGCCTATTCGTTATTGGGGCCATGTGACGGCTTTTTTTTTGCAGGATGAGATCCTTGTTCCAGTGTTGCCATTTTGGGGTTGGTATCCCCTATTGTTGAAAATTTAGGAACTCGTTTTTGTGGGCAGGAGTAGAAAAGCATCAATTCTGTACTGGATTTTTTTTTTTCGTGTTCACCGTTTAGCATAACAATCATGTGGGGCTTATGGGCATTTTTAGTGATTTATTATATTTTTTTATTGAATAACCTTTTTTTTTAAATTCTTTATCACTTTTTCCACCACGGGACATGAACAAGCAATCATCTGATTGCTTGTTCATGATGATACTCTGTAATACTCATGTATTGCAGGGTATTAGCAGTGTCCGCCTATGCACATGCACACGTCACAGACGCCATGTTACTGGCAGTGCCTGCAGGTAGTGCTGGGGACCAGATTGGACCCCAGCACTTCCATAGCAGCGATCGTCGCCCCCCTAAAACAGTTCGGGGGGCAATCGTGGGCGAAAGATCCCCCTGAAGCATGTAAGATGCCACGGCAGCGCTGACCACGGCATTTAACGGGTTACACGTCCGCGATTGGAGCCCACTCTGCTCTTGGGTGTTATACTGGGGTGCCGGCATCCAGAGCCGAGGCGGCATCAGCTCTGTGGCGGATATATCCGCCATGGAGCGCTAAGGGGTTAAATTCACATTTTTGAATTCTTGACTTTTTATGCTGTTTTTCCACCAAATAAATTCTTAACTTAAATTTTCAAAATGTCTGTTTTTAAATACTCCACATATTTTACTAGAATGGTATGAGGTTTTTCATCTGAGTGCCATTAGTCCATTTTTGTTGAAAAACTACAAAACCCCTATTTTGATGGACCTGCTCACCTTTGAGGGCGCGTTCACACTTTACGTTTTTCCTGTGTTTTCATAGCATGTTAAATGTATTACCACAGCTGAGGCAAGGTGCTTTGCCTAATGACATTACTAGAAACGCATGGTAAACGCAATGTTAATGCATGTGTTAACAAATGTACACAGTAAGGTAATTGGTCAAATCACCTTATTTGTCACATGTGTTGTAACCCGATATATTTGGACGCTGAGCACGGTGACTTTAGCGCTCAGAATTCAACATATGGGACGCTGAGCCGATGTCGGTTCACCTCAAGATCTTGAGCTGAACCAGCATTCAGAAACATGAGGTGCCGGCTGTGACTGATAGCCGACACCCCAGTGTAACGCCCGCGGTCGGAGTGAGCTAGTTTAACATGCCTTTGGGGGGTATTTCCCCCACGATAGCCCCCCAAAACCGTTTTTGGGGGCGTCGATCTTTGCTATGGCATCTCTAGGGTCCGATCGGGACCCCAGAGATGTCTGCAGGCACTGCCAGTAAGATGGCGTCTATGCATCAGTATCAGTATTGCAGAGTATTATCATGAACAAGCAATCAGAGGATTTGATTGTTCATGTCCCATGGTGGAAGTTTTTTAAAAAATGTTTTCGTAAAAAAAAAAAAAAAAATGCCCATAACATATAAAGAGACAGATAATGCTAAAAAAAGGTCTAAATCATAACACAAAGCCCACATATCCGTATAAACCCATAGAACAAGACTAAATAATTATTGAACCCGCACAATGAACACCGTTAAAAAAAAAGGTTAAAAACATGCACAAAATTATGATTTTTAACTAATGAATCACACAAAAAAAAATGCAATGAAAAGTGTTACAAAAACAGATGTACTCCAGAATGATACTGTTACAAAGTACCATATCTCCCGCAAAAAATTAAAAACACATCAACCAGTTCCGTAGCCAAAAAAGTCAAAATGTTTTTGCCACTTGGAAGACGTCAATGCAAAAATGATTGATTTTTCCCACATTAGGGTTTGATTTGGCAAATTAAGTTAAACATACAAAAAAATTATCATGTTTGGTTCCCCATAATCGTACTGACCCATTGAAAAAAGATAACATGGTTATAAGGTTATACAGTGAACAGGAAAAAAAAGAAAAAATCCAGTGCAGAATTGATAATTTTCAACTCCTGCCCTCAGAACAAAGTTCAAAATTTGCAACAAAAGTGGATACAAACCCCAAAATGGTAACACTGGAAAAAGCATCTCATTCCGCAAAATAAATGCCGTCACATGGCCCCATTAAGGAAAATGTCACAATTTTATAGCCTAAAAAAGGGACCAATTAGGAAACTAAAATCCTGGCAGATGCAGGTCCATCCTTCCCTTCTGCGCCTCGCTTTGAACTCGGGAGAAATTGCCGAATAATTTGTTGGGTGGATTTTATCTTTTGGTAATGTGTACATTTTAGGGCTAAATGAACGTATAACCGGCACAATTTGCCCATTCTAAATTTCACCTACATTTTGATTTAATTACTATAAAGATCTCAAGGGGTTAACAATCTTCCTTAAAACTGTTTATGATATCTTGAGGCGTGCAGATTTGAAAAAGGGTTGAGACATAGGGGGTTTTTTAATGCAAAATATGTAAAAATTCATTCAAAACGAGATTTATCCCCAAAATAGTCAATTCTGAAAAAATGGAAATTCGCTATTCGATTTGTAAGCTGCGCGACATCAAAATAAATTTTCAAGACATTTCAAAAATTATGCAAATGTAAAGAAGACAATGGGAAATGTTATTCAGCAACTTATTTAGGTGGTAAATCTATCTGCCTGAAAATGCACATCTATCCAAAAACTACTAATTTGTTCATTTTTTGGGTAAATAAAAGCAAAACTTATCAGCCAACATTTAACACTAAAATGAAGTACAACATGTGTAGAAAAAACAATCTCAGAATCACTTTGATAAGTAACAGTGTTCAAAAGTTAAAACCATATAAAGCGACGCATGTCAGAATCCAAAAAATCAGACTGAGCCTTAAGCTACAACATGGCTGCGTCCTTAATACACAATGCAAAGACTATCAAGACATACCATGAGAAGAAGGCCGAAGCCTTTACCAAGGAGATGCCAGACATGTGATAGGCAACACAAATTCCGAGCACAACGAGATCAGAGTAAACCCAATGAAAATCTTTTAAACAAATATAAAAATTTTATTTTTTTAACTTTCTTATTTTTAAAACTAACAAATATCTTGCGTTCTTGGATTTTACAAATGAAAGCCAGACAGGCACCAGCAGTGGCAAGAGAAAGCTGAAGAAAAGCACCCCATTTGATCGAGCACAGCTCGTCGATTTAATAACTATATGCAACGAGCGGGGCTACGACCTGCTCCATTATACTGGTAGCTATAAAGCTAAGACCAAGATCATGGAGCGGGTCCAAGCCCATCTGGTCGATAAATACGGTCTGTACCATTCTGTCCGGCAGTTGCAGAAGCTGTTCTCGGACATAAAAGTCTGCGAGGATCGTGTTTTGGAGCGAGTCCGAAGCCGGAACCGCTCTGCAAAAGGTTAGAAAATACAACTTGGTTCTCTAAGTAATGACAGGTCCGTGCATTTATTGATGTTTTCTCTTTTTTTTTCTAGCTGGACCATAGAGGGCACCGACCATAGAAAGGGCCTCTTCTGCTTGTGCTGCTGTTGTGGTGGATGTTGGGGACGACTCTCCCCCTCCACCAAGCCCTGGGAGGGAAAATACCTGCAGACCTCATCCCTTTTTAACTGGGGCTTGAGGGGGGAACCAATACATGCAGAACAATCCCTTTAAGTGCAGGCATTGAAGGAATGAGGAACAAGTACCTCACAGACCTACCCCTTTAACTGGGGCTTGAGGAAGGGAACATTCATGCGAGAAACCTACTGACTTCATGTAGCAAACACTGTTAGCTTGTGATCGTAAGTTTTTCCTATAGAGACAAGACCTCAATGCATTAAGAACGCACGTTGTTTCCATGCATTTCTTTGCTAAAGGCAGCTAAGATCGTGATTTCTTGGTCTGAATGCAGCAAGAGAGGTCTTTGAGTTCAGATCTAAGAGAGTCCAACTGGCTTTCATGTAGCAAACACTTTATACTTTGCCTCCTAACGAGACACCCAATGATAGACACAAAGGGGCCAGATTTACTTACCCGGGTCCGTTCGCGATCCAGCGGCGGTACTCTGCCTACTGACGATTCGGTCCGGCGGGATTCATCAAAGCAGAGTTCCTCCGGCGTCCACAGGGTGGCGCCTGTGCTGAAGTCCGTGGAATGCTCGAAATACGCTCCGCCTAAGATCCAGGATGAAGGTGAGTGGACAAATTCGGCGACACAATTTTTTTTAAATGCTGCGGCTTTTTCCCCAAATAGTCGGGTTTTCCGGTCGGCCAGCCCCCCGATTTCACGTCGCGTGCATACGGCGCCGACTGTGCCAAAATTCCGATGCGTGTGCGCCAAAAAACCCGGGGCGCATTCATTACGGTACAATCCGCCGCACAAAATCGGGAACATTTAGGGTAACACGTCGGGAAAAACCGCGAATCGGCGGCCTTAGTAAATGGACCCCAAAATGTTTACATGCATTCTTGATAAAGGAGCTAGAGTTCGTGATTATCTCTGTTGCTGAATGAGCTAGCAGGTTATTTAGCTCACATCTAATCAAGACCAACTGACTTCATGTATAAACACTGTTACTTTGCCTCCTCATTTTCCTAACAAGACAACCTCAATAATAGACGCGCATTGTTTTCCATACATTTCTCGCTAACGGAGCTAAGTTCGTCATTATCTCTGTTGCTGAATGAGGTTATTCAGCTCAGATTTAAGAAAGACCGCTGTGACTCATGTAGAAACACTGTTAGTTTGCCTCTTAGCTCATTTTCCTAACAAGACAATCTCAATTATAGACGCGCATTGTTTTACTCGCATTTCTCACTAATGGAGCTAAATTTCTGTATTATTTACTGTTGACTGAGAGGAGAGTCATGAAGGATATTCAGCGCAGAATTAAGTGGGACCAACTGATTACAGTGTAGAAAACACGGTACTTTGCCTCTAACTAGAGATGAGCAAGTATACTTCGTACCCTGCTTGGAGTCGAGCATTTAATTACAGAAACAGACAGTGCAAGAACAGTGAAGAATACAAATTAAACAGTGACACAGACTAGTAACAAGAGATATAGTGAAAGAACACAGTGAAAGAACACAGGTAGAAGAACACATTTTTTTTTGCATTGATGTATTGACATTGCAAGTTAGCGCAAGAAACGAAACCGCTCAGGCATGCTGGCGCAGCAGGAGGCTGAAGGGAGCGGTGGGGAGAGAAGCGGCCTGGAGGAGCGGAGGCGGCATCCGGCAGGAGTGACGACGGAGGCGTGGAGCGGGCATGGAGGAGCCGGAGGACGGTGGAGCGGGCCCATAGAGGCAGGGGGAATGAGGCATCACGAGAGCGCGGCATGGAGGAGCGAGTGGGGGATTTGAGCGGGGTGGAGAGAGCCGGACAGGGCACTGGAGCAGGCAGGAGGAAGCGACATAGACGGATAGCCGGGGATGGGAGCATGAGGCAGCAGATGGAGCATGGAGGAGGGGTGGAATAGCAGGAGCGGAGCGGGCGACTGGACCGGCGCATGGCGTTTAGACGAACGGAGGGGGCTGCGATACCGCGGGCAGGATGACAGGAGGCAGGAGCGTCGTGGGCTGGAGCGCGGACATGGGGGAAGAGGTGGGGAGGCTGAACTGGAGGCGGAGCGGAGCGGCTGGAGGCAGGACCAACAGTCCGACCTGATCACATCAAGCCAGCACAGAAAGAACCTCCGAAAATCTGGATAACGTATCGGAAGACACGCGCGTCCGCGAACGGTGTTCTCACATAGCATGAGAAAACATTATGTGTGAAGAACACATTGCAGATGTATGTATTGGAAAACAGCTGCCTAAGTATTCTTCACACTATTGTTCTTTATATACTATGTGAAGAACAACTGTTCGGCGCATCTGCAATGTGCTTCTTCACTGGTTATTTCAATAGTGTGCTTCTCAGTGAAAAAATCTGCAAATATCTGCCAATGTGTTCTTTGTAGTGTTCTTTCACGGCTTCTTTGTAGGTGAAAAATGCTTCGAGGCTCCCCATTGACTTCAATGGTGTTCGTTATTCGATACGAGCGCACTCGAAGATCGCGTAGGGGAAAGGGCGTGGGAAGGGGAAGAGATGTAATGAGAAGGCGTGTGAGTTGGTGATGTAGTAAAAGAGGGTTTTGGCTGCCGGTCCGGCCGGCCCCCCCCCAAGGGGGGCGCAAGAGGAAAACAGCACAGGCAGGGAAGGCGGGAGCGAAAGGGAGGAGAAAGGGGGAAAAGTTATGACCCGCAGAGTAACGAGCACTCGCGCATTTTAGATGCGCGCCTCATCTACCTCTAACTCATTTCTCCTATCGAGAGACAAACTCTCCAAGTATTAGGCAATGATTTTATATCTCATAGACCGAGACAATGTTTTTTTTGCATTTCTCACTAATGGAGCCAAGTTTGTGAATATCTCTGTTGCTGAATGAGCTAGGCAGTTATTTAGCTTAGTTTTAAGAGACACCAACTGACCACATTTAGAAACAATGTAATATTGCTTTGTGAAGAAGACGCATGTTTTTTGGTAGTATTGAAAACTGTTTTTCTGTGACTCTGGTTGTGGTACATTAGCTTCCTGGTTTGGTAAACTTCTGTGTGAATGAGTGTGAATGACATCTTATTCTACTTCTCTCATAAGGCCGGCCACCTAATGCTCTATTCTCTTCTGTCTAGTATTACCACCTGGGAGCTATGTACCAAAACAAGGGAATGTGCTGTAACAATGTAAAACAATGTAATATATGTTATGTTCTACTTACCTGCAGCATAGTGTGTCTGCTCTGACCTTATAAGAGGTAGGCCAGCAGCAGCTCTGGTGTTTCATAGGGTAAGCTGCAGAGAATTGTGGGTATTTCAATTGTATAAAAGGTGTCACTGACCAGCAATCTGGGGGATTTTGATTGTGGAGATTTGTGTTCTGCCTTCTGCTTGTCTGTGAAACTACAAGAGCCTGGTGTTTATTGAACCTTTTATGTTATATGTGGACTTTTTAAAATAAACTAAATTATTTCCATCAAGCAAAGCCTCATTGTGCATTGAAAATCCTATGCCTCACATGCATCTATCTCACTTTCCTGAAGAGACAATCTCAAGGAAAGGCATGCACTACTAGATCTGAAAGACCAACAATCATTTAGCATTTCTCACTAATGGAGTTAAGTTTGTGATAATCTCTGTTGCTGAATGAGCTAGGAGGTTATTAAACTCATCTCAGAGAGACCTGACTAAATGTAAAAACACTGGAATTTTGCTTCTTCCTCATTTTCCTAACAAGACAGATTCTCTGATACCCAATGACTATTTTATTTGATAGACGGACAATGTTTTCCTTGTATTTCTCGCTAATGAAGCTAAGTTCGTTATATTCTCTGCTGTTGAATGAAGGTTATTTAACTCATTTCTAAGAGAGACCAACTGACTACATGTAGAAACACTGTAATTTTGCCTTTAACTCATTTAGATGACTACTATATCTGATAGATGCACATTGCTCCCTTGCATTTCTTGCTAATGGAGCTAAAATCGTTATTATCTCTGTTGCTGAATTAGCTAGGAGGTTATTTAGCTCAGTTCTACCATTCTCCTAACAAGACAAACTCAGTGGTAGGCAATGACTACTATAACTGATAGACGCACATTGTTTTCCTTTCTCTAATGGAGCTAAGTACGTGATTATCTCTGTGGTTTAACGAGCTAGGAGGTTATTTAGCTCAGTTCTAAGAGAGACCAACTATAGATACACTGTAATTTTGCCTCTAACTCATTTTCCTAATGAAACAAACTCAATGGTAGGCATGCACTAGTGTAACTGATAGATGGACAATGTTTTCCTTGCATTTCTCGCAAATGAGCTAGGCAGTTATTTAGCTCACTTTAAAAGAGGTCCAACTAAATACATGTAGAAACTCTGTAATTTTCCTTCTAACTTATTTTCCTAACAAGACAAGCTCAATAATAGGCAATGCTACTAAGTATCACTGAGCTGCATGGCTAATGGGGGTGATCTGTGTCTTGTGGCTACTGGGCATCTCTGAGTTTAGTGACTAAGGGGGTCATCTTTAGCTTATGGCTACTGGGCTACATGGCTATTGGGGGTCATCTGGGACTTGTGGCTACTAGGCATCGATAAGCTGCATGGCTAATGGGGGTCATGTGGCTATTAGTATCACAGATTTTTATGGCTAATAGGGGTCATCTGTGACTTGTGGCTACTGGGCATCACTGAGTTGCATGGCTAATGCGGGTCTTCCCTGACTTTTGGCTACTAGGCATCACTGAGATTTGTGGCTTATTTGGGGTCATCTGTGTCTTGGGACTACTGGGCATCAATGAGCTTTGTGGCTAATCGTGGGCATCTGTGACTTGTGGCTACTGGGCATCACTGAGTTTTGTGGCTAATGGGGGTCATCTGTGATTTGTGGCTACTGGGCATCACTGATTTTTGTGGCTAATCGGGGTCATCTTTTACTTGTGGCTACTGGGCATCATTGATGTTTGTGGCTCTTGGGAATCATCTGTGACTTGTGGCTACTGTACTTCACTGAGCTTTGTGGCTAATGGGGGTCATATGTGACTTGTGGCTACTGGGCATCACTGATTTTTGTGGCTAATCGGAGTCATCTTTTACTTGTGGCTACTGGGCATCACTGATGTTTGTGGCTCTTGCGGGTCATCTGTGACTTGTGGCTACTGGGTTTCACTGAGCTGCCTGGCTAATTTGGTTCATCTGTGTCTTATGGTCACTGGGCATCACTGATAATTGTGTCTCTTGGGGGTCATCTGTGACTTGCGGCTACTGGGCATCACTGAGCTTCATCGCTAATAAGGGTAATCTGTGACTTGTGGCTACTGGGCATCACTCAGCTGCATGGCCCATGTGGGATATCTTTGACTTTTTACTACTTGGCTTCACTGTGCTTTGTGGATGATTGGGGTCATCCGTGGTTTATGGCTACTGGGTGTCACTGAGCCACATGCTTAATGGGGGTAATATGTGACTTGTGGCTACTGGGCATCACTGAGCCACATGGCTAATGGGGGTAATTTGAGATTTGTGGCTGCTAAGCATTACTGAGCTACATGGCTAATGTTGGTCATCTGTGGCTTGTGGCTACTCGGTTTTACTGAGCCACATGACTAACAGGGGTAATCTGTGACTTGTGGCTACTAAGCATTACTGAGCTGCATGGCTAATGTTGGTCATCTGTGACTTGTGGCTACTGGGTTTCACTGATCTTTGTGGCTAATGGGGGTGATAAAGGGGATTTTGGGGTATTGGGTTTTTCCTCAGTTCCTCTAGGCTTCAGCGGTTCTGTCCAGCCCCTTAGTCTGTGCTATTTACCATAAGCACCTACTCCAGTCCTTCATATATCACAGGAATAACATACAACCCTCGCAGATACTTATATACAAAAAGACTTTACTAACAACATACATGTGACAAAGTAACTACATAAAATACAATACAAATACCTAGAGAACACAACTACACACAAACCTCTTTTCCTGACCCTTTTGGGACCTCTAGTAATGTGTAGTTATATACAATATAATCTAACACTGCGGCAGCTCCGGATTACCCTGGAAGCAGGAGTCACATCCAGTACCGAATATACATGTACATATAGAGACTAATTATACATGACATATAGTGAGCTACATGCACAAAGCATCTATATAATCTACTCCTCCCCAACAAGGGCGGGACATGATTCACGTGGAAATGGGATACGGCTACAGATTGTACATGTAGTTACACTAATATATACACACTCACTGTAAACACTTAGTTATGTATATATGGTAAAACACAGAACACCTGGGATATCTATAGGTACACGTATAAAGTCCACTATATTATAATAAGTACTATGTTATAATTACTCTTATAAAGTTATATACCTACACAGAAAGCACACACAATATATGACCTGGTTCCTTAAGTGCTAGTCGTCCAGGGGGCCAGGAAGCAAGAGAGCTTGATTTCTGGTTCTTCCACCTTAAATATCCCTGTGTGTAGTCCCTCCCCACCATAATTATTAAATCCACCCTAAGACCCTCTCAGGATGACCCAGTGTGTGCGGGAATTCACACTGGTTCATGGTGGCTTCTATGTTCAAAGCCTTTTGATATGTTAATGACCCAATGGCTTCAGTAACAACACATTCATCACAGAATATCAGGGACTGTGGTCAGTATATATGTATCCAAACACTATATGTAATATATATATAATAGAGCAGGGGTCCAGTTATGAAGAATGTTCCTGTAACACCCCCCTTTTTGTCAGAAACCTGACCACTATGCTGGAGTCTGCTCTTCTATGCGTTGATGCTTGACATAAAATAAAACAAAGTACAAAATAAGACAAATACAACCAAAAACACCCTTTATATATGGGTATAAAATAAAAAACTAAAAGACATTAAGATTATATTCATCTAGAGGTCACAGTCCATATGGTCTTTGAGTGCAATCACAAGTTTCATTTGCATCTTTGGCCGATCTTTGGATGAATGGTTCCAGCTTTCACGCCCATCTTTGTAGAAAAGGGATTGGCTAGTTGCACTTCTCAGTAGACAGACACTCGCTGCTTATCTGTGTGTTTAGAGGAGGAATCCTCAGTGGTTGTCACATGATACAGGACTCACCCTGCATTAAATTTATATATGCACGTCCACCTGGTTTATTCTCTCAGTTTATCATCAATCAGGAGACATGATGTTCTCCCCTGTGGACAGAGCCTTTACCTCAGACATTGGTTAGCAAAATGCAAGGCTTATATACTGTATACCTGGCACCTTCAGATCACACGGTATAAACCAAGGCTGGGAAGGTCACTCCTATGGTGCTTCCCTTTGGACGGCAGCTTAAAAGACCCGTGTCTGACTGAGCAGTCATTGTACCATAATGCGCCTCTGAGTTCACCGTTGGTTTTACCACTCCCGCAGAATCCCCAATAGCGAGAGCTATGCCCACAGATATTGGCTGCGCCGCGGATCTTTGCTGACGAATTACACTGTATGCTCCATAGGTCCTAGAGAAGTTGACCTCTTCTTTCCTTAGACCTATTGCACTTAGACAGGGGGAGGTAATCACCCCTCTACCTGAATTTTAATTATGAGGTGCCAGAAGAAATTGAGAGAGATTATACAATCAATGTGGATATTATTTTGTCCACCATGTTACATTGAATACTTCGAATCATGAGAGCAGAGAGTTCTGTGTACAACATTAGCTTAGAGAACCACATATTGCCAAAAACAAATATGCAAACAAAAAAACCGACCAAATTTTATTTTACTATTAACACCTTTGTCTTTACAGGCAGAGGCTGACTTAGGACATTAACAATACACTTCCCTTGCACTTCGCTCTCTAGCTGTTGAAAACAAAAGGACGGGACCTCATTAAAACACTTGGTTACAAACAGTCTATTTACACAGGTTCAGGGACAGTAAACCTCCTCCCCCCCTCTAGGTGATATAATCTCATCCACTAGCACATGACAGTTAATGCGGTTAATACACATCCTGGCCATTAAGCTGCATGGCGGATGGCCATGTTTATGAGATTTTATGGCTTTTACTGGCTCAGCTACGCTACCACATACACTGCACGCATTTGATCCCAGACTACATGGCTCCAGTCACAGAATCTGGCATTGAGCCCGCCCTAAACTTTTCTTCGCGCAATGCCGGTCGTCATTTATATCTAGTGTATTTTTTTTTGTTATCGTTCTTCCGTGTTGTGTAGGTCCAGCGAGTGTGTGTCCTTGCCCGACCTACTGAATCGATCTGTCGAGTCCGTTTGTCATAAGTATTTGGGGGGACCGTCGAATCATAGAGACCTTGCACCACCCCAGCCCTTGAGCAAGTCCAAACTCAAGCCCACCTGGGAGAATGGATACTGAATGGAAAAAAGTGCCATGAAAACCTGGAGCCGAAAGCAATAATACTGTCAGGTCAACACCTGGTGTGAACACACGGCTCTACCGAGGGATGAAGGCACTCCTTCCCCCTCCCCCTTCAGGCTAACCAGACTTGGAGGCATTAGCTGTATGGGCTACTTCTGTGTTGGTATATATTCTCCCTCTGATGAGACCTCTGTCGAAACGCGTCAGGGAGGTGTGATACGTGTTTTAGTACAAGGGACAGTTTTTGGGACTGCCCTTGTAAGGGCGGGAGTCATGGGGTAATAGGGTTAGGCTGTTTAGAACCCTACACCTTCCTGTCTGTAATGACGATAGGCTCCCACCCAGCCCTACATCATCCTCGGGTATCGTATGCTGGTAAGGTAAGAAACTACATATATCAGTTGAAGGTATAATGTCAGCCAACCTAGGCTGTTAAACTCTTCACGATTACATTATCTGCCCCCTAGCATTTTTGTGCCCATATATACATACCTGTTTTGTTGATAGCCGTATTTTGTTCACTCGTTTTGTCTATCTGTATGTATCTCTTCGACAATGTAAAGTAGCGGTGTGAAATAATAAGACATAACGCATCTCGCTCCTTAGTGAGTAGTTGCTAATTTTTAGAAAATTTGTAATAAACTTGAGATTTTATAAATTACCTAGGTGCTGCTAAGCTTTTTGGTTTCAAAAGGTTAAGTGATTTACTCCTGCTGAAACCCTACCCCCAAATTCGCAGAGGTTATATACCCACTGCGAAGCTTAAGTGCACCATGTTAGATATATATATTGTAAAACAACAGTGTTTTGCCTGCTCACCCTCTCCTGGTAACAGATGGCATGTCACCCGAATAACCAAGCAAGAAAAATGTACTAAAGATGGGTATTAAGATTATGGGGCATATTTATCATACGCTGGCGCTCGTGCATGTTCGCAGCAGGATACATCAAGAGGCTTTTCACATATGAAAAGTCACCGGCGGCAGCAAGTGCACAGACGCGGGGACAGTAGCGCCCCGTGCTCGGCCAGGCGCCCCCCCCTTCCTTCAAGCCCCACTGGTGTTAAGGTGGCGGATCGGGGCAAATAATCGTAAGTGCTAGCAATAAGCTAGCATTTGCGATTATTTGAGGGCCTCTGCGCCACTGGCGTAGCGCAGAGGTCCTGATAAATATGCCCCAATGTCTTTAAATGTCCAAGGTCTGAACAGCCCATTAAAAAGATCCCTTATATGGCAAGAAACAAAACGCAACAAAATAGACATCTGCTGCTTACAGGAAACACACATTAGTACATCCAACCCTCCAAAGATCTCACACTCGAAGAGAGGAGTGTTGATAGCTTTCTGTGTACATTTACAGGTCAAACTTATCGACACAATCATTGATCCCAACGTCAGATTCATTATTATCATATGTGAAGTAAACAATAGGCTAATGACATATACATTCCAAACAAAAGACTACATAGATAGAATATATAAATAGAATCCTTAAAAAAAATCCAATCAGTACAAAAAGGTGCTCTTATTTTATGTGGCGACTTCAATGCCACAGTACAACAAAAATAGATTCCACATCACAACCCAAAAGAAATCCCTTCTCATTATACACAACCCTATGGGACAATGCTCTTTTCGATTTATGGAGAGTACAGCACACCTCAGAGAGAGAGATTACACCTTTTTCTCTCACAGACATAACATTAGAAGAGACATGTTCTGGTTAGAACGATCTCTACTAGATAACATATTGGTGACATAACATGATCGGATCACGCACCAATATTCCTCACAATCTCTGATGCCCAACCAAGATACAATGATTTTATTTAGAAGGCTGACATTAAATTGTTTTCAAATGACCGTAACGCAATATTACTTGAAGCAGCAATAGCTGAATTCTTCAAACTAAACGACAGTGAAGAAGTTAACTTCTCCTAAGTGTGGATTACACACAAGGGATTAGTAAGGGAAAAAATAAGTAAACTAACAGCAAATGCAAAAAAAAACTAGAAATAAAGAAATAACAGAAACAACCCAAAAAATACACCAACTAGAAAACCTAAACAAAACAAAATACTCATACGCCACAATGGTAGAATTAACCAAAACAAAAGATCATCTACGAAACATACTACTAGAAAAGGCACTATGGTTAACAAAAGCAAAATTTTACTCACAAGACCTAAAAGCCGATGTAGTACTAGCCAATAAACTGAAAAAAAGAGCATTAAAATATAGAATCCCATATATAAAACACCCCACTAATGGTCCAAACATTCTATCCCCAAGGGGCATTGCTAATGCCTTCAAAGAATACTACCAAAAATTATACAACTTATCAGACCACCAAACATCAACCCCAGACAAGGTAACAACTGAAAATTTCCTCAAAAAATTAAACCTCCCACATTTAACTCCAGACCAACAACAGCAGATAAACCTCCCTTTCACACTAACAGAAATCTAAAACACAATCAAAACCCTCCCCAGCCACGGGCTATCAGGAGAATACTACAAGAAATTTGCCTACATCCTTCTCCCACACCTCCACAAACTTTTCTCCATAGCAGCTAAAAAAGGTGGATTCCCAAAAGATATTTTAAATGCTCTAATAATCACAATACCAAAATCAGGAAAATCCCCAGAAACCCCAACAAATTACAGACCTATATCACTCCTCAATAGCAACATAAAAATCTATGCTTATAGCCAACTGACTACAAACCGTCCTCCCCCAGCTAATAAAATATTACCAAGTAGGGCTCATCCCCAACAGACAAGCACCAGATAACACCAGAAGACTAATCTCTACCATCCAACACTGCAAACTAAATAATATCCCAGTTACAATACTAGCTAATAGACGCCGAAAAGGCATTCGATAAACTAAACTGGAACTTCGCCTTCAGGACACTAACTCACTTTGGAATAACAGGCCCCATATACTCGGCAATAAATGCCCTATACTCCCACCTAGCAGCCAATGTATATGTAAACGGTACTTTATCCCAAAGATTCAGCATAACAAATGGCACACTCCAGGGATGCCCCCAATATTCTTTATCCTTTCTATAGAACCACTAGCAGAAGCCATCAGGCAAAACACCCAAATATCAGGAATTAGAATAGGATCAAAAGAATTTAAAATTGCTCTCTTTGCAGACGATATCATATTAAAATTAAGCAATCCTGCTGACTCCTTACCCGTAGTATATGAAACAATATCAGAGTACAGCCATATATCCTACTATAAAATGAACACATCCAAATCCCAAATATTACCCATATACATAACCAAACCCGACATAAACTCACTCAAAAGGAAATTCAAATTTGAATGGCAAAAACAAAAAATAACTTATCACGGTATAATCCTAACACATCCCATTAGCCAACTATACAAAGCCAACTTCCCGCCACTACTACAGTCTATTACAACTCAACTAATAGATTATTCCAAACACCAACTTTCGTGGTTTGGCTGAATAGTCACGTTCAAAAATTATGATACTGCCAAAATTTCTTTATCTATTTAGAACATTACCCATACAAATTAACAAAACCTTCTTCCATAATATTAGCCACTGATATTTGTGGCTAATGGAGGGTCATCTTTTACTTGTGGCTATAGGGCATCACTGATGTTTGTGGCTTTTGGGGGTCATTTGTGACTTGTGGCTACTGGGTATCACTGAGCAGCATGGCTAATGGGGGTCATCTGTGTCTTATGGTTACTGGGAATCACTGAGCTGCGTGGCTTATTGGAGTCATATATGTCTTGTGGCTACTGGGCATCACTAAACTTTGTGGCTAATGAAGGTAATCTGTGACTTGTGGCTACTGGGCATCACTGAGCTGCATGGCTAATGGGGGTCATTGGTGTCTTGTGGCTACTGGGCATCACTTTCTAAAAATTAAATTTTTTAAATTAAACTTAGTCGTTCATTATTATCACTTTTCCACTGCCTACTGTTTAGTTCTTGAAAAATCCCTCTAATGGTAGCTTTATGTGCACACCACTGGAGCAAGTTTATCTGATCCTTCGCTGTGCTCTCTACTATATTTTTAACCTTTGATCCTATTGCTTTATGGTGCAATTTAAGTAATCTTATTTTCATTCTCCATCTGGGTCTAATTTTCTGGATCTGATTTATATAGAGTGAGAGTCTAATAGGGGCATGATCGGACCAGACCATTGGTAATATTGCTGCTTCTTTTATACCAGATAATACATTTGTATCGGGTGCATGGCCTGGCTGCTGAGCTGATCAGCCGCATGTGAGAACAGATAATTAGCTGAAACAGCGACTAACCTGCAAAAGCCACATCATAAAGCCATCAGAAAGTGACAGGAGCACTATAAGCCCAGCTAAACAAAAGCAAAAGCTAGATGAGGACTTGCAGGACAGGGAACCAGACATAAACACATCAGATGTGTTTGCTGACTTCCAAGCATCAGATAGGACAGTATCAGAAACACTACTAAAAAACATGCTGGAAGCCTTCCACTGTTCTTTACAAGCCGATATATCTAAACTCATATCCCCTTATAATCCTCAGTAAATCAACTGGGGACTAAGGGTCTCTGAAACAGAAGACAGAATGACCTCCATCACTGATGCCCACAATAACCTGGTAGACTCACACAATGAGCTAGAGGACAAAATGTACAAGTTGCAAGCGAAACCGACTACAAGGATAGAAGCAGGAGAAACAATATAAAATACAGAGGCATCCCTGAATCCGTGCTGGGTCGCCAACTAAAACAATATGTCCAAGACATGACTAAAGCCCTGCTACCAGATCTAGCAGACTATGAACTATGCATGGACCAAGTACATAGACTCCCAAAACCGACCAACCTCCCAGAAACAGTCCCTAGGGACACACGAGCAAGATTCACCTTTTTCCATGTGAAGGAATCCCTACTCAACAAAACAAGGAAACTACAATCCCTACCAGCGCCTTATACAAGAAATTAAACTCTTCACAGACCTCTCAGCTGCCACTTTGCAAACTAGAAGAGAATTCAGTCCCCTCACAGCTATTCTAAGGAACCACAACATCCCATGCAGATTGGGATTCCCTACCAAAATCCTGATCAAGCGACAAAACACAATAATTCCAGTAACCTCAGCAGACTACGGATTCAATCTACTAGAAAAATGGAACATCATATCACCGCAAACATCCTCAAGTCCAAACTCAAGCCCACCTGGGAGAATGGATACTGAATGGAAAAAAGTGCCATGAAAACCTGGAGCCGAAAGCAATAATACTGTCAGGTCAACACCTGGTGTGAACACACGGCTCTACCGAGGGATGAAGGCACTCCTTCCCCCTCCCCCTTCAGGCTAACCAGACTTGGAGGCATTAGCTGTATGGGCTACTTCTGTGTTGGTATATATTCTCCCTCTGATGAGACCTCTGTCGAAACGCGTCAGGGAGGTGTGATACGTGTTTTAGTACAAGGGACAGTTTTTGGGACTGCCCTTGTAAGGGCGGGAGTCATGGGGTAATAGGGTTAGGCTGTTTAGAACCCTACACCTTCCTGTCTGTAATGACGATAGGCTCCCACCCAGCCCTACATCATCCTCGGGTATCGTATGCTGGTAAGGTAAGAAACTACATATATCAGTTGAAGGTATAATGTTTAGAACATTACCCATACAAATTAACAAAACCTTCTTCCATAAAGCCAAGTCACACCTCCAGAGTTGTATCTGGTGTTAAAGATATTACACTGGACTCATACGCCATTTTCTATATTGTCGGACATTTTAAAGATTCAGTATTCATTTCATATAACTTTGTGTAGTGATAACTGAAGTTTGGGTGGGGCTCATTCCTTAGAAAAGCACACAAAGACTTAGTGCTCAATAGCACCACCTAGAGGAAGGTATCCAGGCGAACACCTGGGAAGTTTCAGTATTTGCATGTAGCCAATAGTATTAGACTCCTTTGTGTGAAGTTACCAAATAGTATTACATTTCCTGGGTGAGAACAACCAATTATAGTTGCTGCTTTTCTAATTACACGCCTTATGTAAAGTGCCTTATGGTTTTCTATAAATGTCGGTCCCTCAATAAACTTATCAGTCTTGTTGTTTGCTAACTTCAGTTAAGGACAGGTTTTGTCTTTTCTTTCAAGTTAGTCAAATTCCAGCGCTGGACACAGACTCATTTTATTCGGAACTCACTTTTGCAATGTGGACGAGGATGGTTAAAGCCTCGTGAATCAAAAGACCCTTATGTTCACCAGAGGTGCAATATGGTGTATTTTAGTTAAAATCAACATTATTAACATAAATTAACAACGTCAAGAATGATTTGTACAGGCATATAGGTTGATCTATGTTAGCAACAAATACAATCATTTACCCATAACTTAAGTCCATGGCGCATGCTCACCGCTACGCTTGAGTGCAGTGGCTAGGAAATAGGCGTAACCTGGCGGAACATTTTCGTATGGCAATTGACTATATTTGTTTTTGAGGCCCAAAACCATGCACGTTGAAACGCGTACTAGCGCTGTCCACCACAAGTGTGGCCGTAGCCAAGAGGCCACCAGTAGCGTTTAAAGAATCCGTTTTTGTTTTATGAATACACATGCATTAGTTGAAAATGCAAAAATGGATTCTAAACTGTTTCCAAAAACGGAATAACAACGCTCCGGCGGCTGCAGGCCTTAGGGTATGGCCCCTGTCAATTTTTGGACCATTTTGTTTTCATCTGTTAATACCACAGGGTTTTTTTCAGGTTAACATGCGTGTGGCTGCTTATACCCTTTTATGTGAATTTGGAGATGTGTTGGAGTCGGCGGTGAAACGAATAACCCCCTTTTTGTGCTCAGACGAGCGGACCCATCTTCATACTCCCTGTGTCACTACAATGTTTATAAGCTTTTGAACCTAAGTGAGAGTATTTATTTTTTTCTGGGCATTTTAACATCAATTAAGAAAAATATTTAAAATCCTAGCTGATTAACCCCCCTTAAGGACGCATCCATTTTACGCTTAACCAGCCCCAGTTTTTTTGATCTGACTTGCTCAACTTTAATATGGTTATGGCGTTTGGAACACTGTTACACTTATCAAAGCGATTCTGAGATGTTTTTTCCCCACATGTTTGTTCATTTCATTTTAACTGGTAAAAGTTGGCTGATAAGGTTTGTGTTTATTCCCCCTCCCCCCCCAAAAAAAAAAAAAATAGGAATTTGTTTTGAACACAAAAGATCACTTTTTTGAAATTCGAAATCATTACAGTTTTCATGCAAATAGATTTACCACCTAAATAAAGTTGCTGATATAATTCCCATATGTACCTTACCTTTTCATAATTTGAAAGTCTGGAAATATATTTTTATGTCCACGTACACGGCTTTACAATCGTAGCGCTTTTCCATATGTTCAGAATTGACTATTTTGGGGATAAATCAGTTTTTTGGAAGACTTTTTACTAGTTCTCACATCAAACCCCCTATTAAAATCACCCATTTCAATCTGCACCCCCGAAACTATCGGACACAGCTTTTAGGAAGATTGTTACCCCTTGAGGTCTTATATGTATTTGAGTCAAATGTAGGTGGAACTTTAGAATAGTCAATTGTCCTATAAAACGTTCTATTAGCCATAAAATTTAACCATTCCAAAAGATAAAATTAGAAAACCCACCATACAATTTTTCAGCAATTCTCCAGTACAGAGACACCCCACATTGGCCATTACTTGTTTTATATGGGCACACATCAGTCCAGAAGGGAGTAGCGCCCTGCGCTGCCCAGTTTTTATTTTCTCGTTGCTTCCTTTTAGAGGCTATAAATTTTTCGCCTATTCGTTATTGGGGCCATGTGACGGTTTTTTTTTTGCAGGATAGACCTTGTTCCAGTTTGCCATTTTGGGTTGGGTATCCCTATTGTTAAAATTAGGAACTCGTTTTTTGTGGGCAGGAGTAGAAAAGCATCAATTCTGTACTGGATTTTTTTTTTTCGTGTCACACGCGTTGGTCATACAATCATCAATCATGTGGGGCTGTGTGCATTTTTAGTGATTGATTTGATTTTTTTATTGAAAACCTTTTTTAAATTCTTTTTCACTTTTCCACCCACGGGACAGAACAACAAATCATCTGATTGCTTGTTCCGGATGATACACTGTAATGCAGGATATTCGCAGTGTCAGCCTATGCGCCTGCACACGTCACATACGCAGTTCTGGCAGTGCCTGCGGTATGCTGGGGAACCAATTGGACCCCAGCATTCCATACAGCGATCGTCACCCCCCTAAAACGGTTTTGGGGCGATCAGGGCGAAAAAGCCCCCTGAATCATGTTAGATCCACGGCACGTCTTGACCACGCATTTAACGTTTACACTTCCGCTGATTGGAGCCCAGGCTCTGCCTTGGGTGTTATGACTGGGGTGCGCCGGCATCCAATCCGAGCCGGCATCAGCTCTGTGGGCGATATATCCGCCATGGAGCGCTAAGGGTTTAAATTCCACATTTTTGAATTCTTGACTTTTTATTGCTGTTTTTCCACCAATTAATTCTTAGCTTAATTTTCAAAAATGTCTTGTTTTTTAAATACTCACCTTTTTACTAGTAATTAAAGGTTTTTTTCATCTGAGTGCCATTAGTCCATTTTTGTTTGAAAACTTCAAACCCCGATTTTGAGGGACACGCTCCCTTTTGAGGGCGCGTTCACACTTTACGTTTTCCTGTGTTTTCATAGCATGTTAATTATTACCACAGCGAGGCAAAGTGCTTTGCCTAAGACAATTACTAAAACGCATTAACCCCAATGTTAGTTCATTTGTTAACAATGTACACATAAGTATGTGACTTTATTTGTCACATGGTTTGTAACCCGCTATAATTGGACGCGAGCCACGGTGACTTTAGCGCTCAGAATTCAACATATGGGACGCTGATCCGATGTCGGTTCAGCTTCAGATCTTGAAGCTGACCCAGCATTCAAAACATGAGGTTCCGGCTGTGAACTGATGATCCGGACACCCCAGTGATGCCCGCGGTCGAGGAGCTAGTTTAACATCCTTTGGGCCGTATTTCCCCCACGATTGCCCCCCCAAAACCGTTTTGGGGGCGTCGATCTTGCTAATGGCATCTCTAGGTCCGATCGTGACCCCATAAGGTCCCGGCAAGGCACTGCCATAAGATGGCGTCTATGCTATCAGTAGCATACTGCAGAGTATATCATAACATGCAATCGATGGATTTGATTTTCCATGTCCATGGTGGAAGTTTTTTTAAAAAAAATGTTTTTCGTAACAAAAAAAAAAAAAATAATGCCATAACATATAAAGAGACAGATAATGCTAAAAAAAGGTCTAAATCATACACAAAGCCCACATATCCGTATAAACCCATAGAACAAGACTAAATATTATTGAACCCGCACCATGAAACACCCGTTAAAAAAAAAGGTTAAAAACATCACAAAATATGATTTTTAACTAATAATCACACAAAAAAAAAATGCAATGAAAAGTGTTACAAAAACAGATGTACTCCCGAAGTATAACTGTTACAAGTACCATATCTCCCCTCCCGCAAAAAATTAAAAACACATCACACCAGTTCCGTAGGCCAAAAAAGTTCAAATGTTGTTGCCACTTGGAAGACCGTCATGCGAAAATATTGATTTTTCCCAACATTAGTTTTGATTTGGCAAATTAGTTAAACTACAAAAAAATTATCAGTTTGAGGTTCCCCATAAAATCTCTGACCCATTGAAAAAAGATACATGGTATAAGTTATACCAGTGAACGGAAAAAAAAGAAAAATCCAGTGCAGAAGTGATAATTTTCAACTCCTGCCCCAGAACAAAGTTCAAAATTTCAACAATATGTATACAAACCCAAAAGGTACACTGGAAAAAGCATCTCAATTCCGCAAAATAAATTCTGTCAGCTGGCCCCATTAACGAAAATGTCACAATTTTATAGCCGAAAAAAGGACCAATGGGAACTAAATCCTGGCCAGCTGCATGTCCCATCCTCCCTTCTCTGCGGCCCGCTTTGAATCCTAAAACATAACTGCGCACATTGGGGTCTCCATACTCGGGAGAATTTGCCGATAATTTTAATTGGTGGATTTATCTTTTGGTAATGTGTACATTTAGGGCTAAATGACGTATAAAACCGGCACAATTTGCCCATTCTAAATTTCACCTACATTTTTGATTTAATTTACTATAATGATCTCAAGGTTAACAATCTTCCTTAAACCACCCCTTCCCGACATTTGACGAATATTACTGCAAGCGCGGGAGGTGCGTTCCCGCAAAATGCAGTACTATTACGTCAAGCTTTCTGGCCCCGGCTCCTGAATCGGAGCCGGGCCAGAAAGCTGCGGGTTGTCGGCTATATGTTTATTCGGCACTCCTCTAACAACCCGCGATCGGAGATTTCACGATCGCGGTGTTTACCCCTAACAACACGCCTACGCCGCGGTCCGCCTACCCGGTGTGTTTGAGCATTGAAAGTTATGTAAATGTGAATCGGACCCCCGCCCCCGCGCGCTACCCCGGGGTCCCTCCTCCGCTCTCAGATCCCCGGGACTGCCGTCGCCCCGGGGCTGCGCGATCCTGCCTCCGTGCCCGGTCCCTGCCTCCTGTCAGGACCCGGCTGTAAGACTGGGCATGCGCAGCATGCTCATGTCTTACATTACAACGTGCAATACATCTGTATGCACTGTGGAACCTGTAAAAGCTTGACAAGTGATCATAAGACCTGTTCAAGCTACTGATTCAGTAAATGTAAAAAAAGTAAAAATAAATAATCAAGGTTTTTACAGTAACAATAAATACTAAAAGAAATGAAGTCCCCAAACACCACATTTCCCTTTACACAGTATAAAGTATAAAAACCACTAAATCAACGAAACCCCCTATTTGGTATCGCCGCGTCGTAACAATCTGTACAATATCTAATCATAATTGGACCCGCTCGTGAACCGGGTAAAAAAAAAAAACCAAAACTTTCCAAAAATTAAAACTTTTTATCAAATTGCTTGTAAACAAAAAATTTCTAAAAAGTGATCCGAAAAGTACAGCACCAAAATGATACCAATAAAAAGAGCACTTGTCATCACACAAAAATAGCTTACACCATCTTCTCCGTAAACCAAAAAAATACTATAGTTCTGCCCTATAAATAATGGCAATACTAAAACAAATTCAGTTTTTTCTATTCTAGTTTTTCTTCATAAAATTGGACAAATAAAAATAAAAATATATAAATGAGGTATCACCGTAATCTAGTGATCCGTAGAATAAAGATAATTAGTATTGTTAGCTACAGTGAACAACCCCCCAGAAAAATGCTAAAGCCAAAACAAAAGAATTGATGATTTTTATTTCCTCCACACTAAAAAGTTAATAAAATTTCTTCAATAAGCAAAACCCACTAAAATTAAGTTTTTTTTGACAGTTCCTCTCGTCTCGCAAAAAAAAGCCCTATTGTTCCAAATTGCTAAAAATAAATAAAGATGTACATCCTATTCCACGATCGTTGTTATAGAACGGTGTGCTGGTAGTGACTTTTCTTCCAACACCGGTCAGGGTAAGACGCGGCTTTTTCACGGGGATCGGGGTAGACGGCGGCTGTCCGACAGCCACCCTCCCGCCCCATGGACCAGAAGTGGGTACGTCCCCCCCCCCCACAACCCCCAGTTTTTATTATCGCTGTGATACTCTGGCTCATACGATTTCATTGACTACCGATAAGCAGCGAATTTACTTATGACGTCAGTAATACCGGTCACCAGGTCTTGTGACACGTGATCTGTGCAGGGGGCGGCTGGTTCCTGACAGCCACCAATTTTGCCTTGCGGTCCAGATGTGTTATTTTGCCCCCCTCTGTCCGTGTTTTCCGCTATTTGCTGTCCGATTGGTCCACCAAAATCAGGCAATTTCGTCACAATGGGCATCGCTAAGTAATAAGAGCAACACTGGTGATCTTTCCCTACTAAATAAAACTGAGATTTGGTACAAAAGTGCGGGCCGCTACATTGTACAGATTACACTGTACAACTCTTACGAGCTGTGCCAATGTGCAGGTCCTGCCGTATGCATTTCTCCGTTTTTCAGAGGAAGATATTAGGAAACTAAATAGTTGGACAAGAAAGGCGGGCCCTATTAAACCTCTGTTTAGATGTTTCCTGTGTTTTGCCAGGACAGCATTTTCTCCCGGTGAATGCTGCCTTCTGCGCTTCTATGGTAAGGACTCAATAAAGAGTCTGTTCCAAAGAGAAGTTGAGGATGGACACTATATCTCTAATGAGGCCACACTATTACAACTAAGAGACCTGCGGCACCCTCCGAAGACAAAAGTTTGGGTTGGTCTCCCATGATATATTCTACTCCTTATACACTAGACATTCACATTCACCCCAACCTATTGTGTAAATAATTTCGGTAAAATGATAGTGTAACAACTGTTATGTCCCGTTGCTCCTATACCCCTCCATTATTTCATAGGGCGCCACATAATGGGCACGATTTCCAGAAATAATTGAATTTCCAGCTTGACTCCCTTGCACATCATATTTGAACCACCTGTAATGTTTCAAAATGCTCATTTCACCACATGTTATTACACTACCCCCATATTACATACAAACACCTTGCTATATGCCCCAAGGGGTGTACATTCAACAATTAGGGTCACTTTTTGGTTTCCTCTGTTTTGGTACCACTACGGCTCTCCAAATGTATCCTGACACATGTGAAGGATTTCGTACAAATGTGCCTCTAAAAAGACAAACATCCCTCTTTTCCTCTACTGTGTCGCCCATAAAGCATTTTATTGCACATTGTGTGGTACTTTCTTCACACCGGGAGAAATAGTTTTTAACACCTTTTTTTTTGGGGTTAGTTAATATATTATCCCTTGTGGCTTCATAAATTAGGGTAAGTGACATTTTATAGGAAAATTTTCACCTTTTAATGATTCGGGTCTGGCGGCCTAATTGGATCATTCACCTGTAGGGGCAAATACATATATTCTACACATTGCAAAAAATTCCCCTAAGGGGTGTGCATTCAAATATTATGTCACATTGTTTTCGGGTTCTTATCTGTTTTTAATAAACCACTAGGTTCTCCAAATGCATGTCAGACTTTCTGGGTTCTGTCACTTTGGCTTCTAAAAGCAAACTCCCCTTCCTTTTACTGTGCGCCCATACAAACAACATTTTATCTACACTGGGGGTCTTCTAACACTCGAGAGAAATAGTTCACCCATTTTGAGGGGTTATTACAATGTTTATCCTTGTTGGCTATATAAAATTAGGAGTAATGCCTTATAAGGAAATTTCACCTTTTTATCTATTTAAGTCCTAAGTAAATCACACCTTTAGCTGACAAATACACATATTACACCTTGCTAAATTCTCTAAGGGGTGGTGCTTTCCAAAATGGTGATCTTGTGGGGTTCCCTCTGTTTTGTACCACTAACGGCTCCTCTAAATGCCATCCTGACACTGTAAAGGAGTCTGTCAAATTTGGCTCTCTAAAAGGCCAACGCCCCTCTTTCCTTCTGAGCTTCACTGCGTACCCATACACATTTTTATTTGCAGTGGTGGGGCAATTTTATACTCGGGAGAAATGCTAGTACACTTTTTGGGGTTGTTTATCTTTAAATGCCTATGGGATACAAAATTAGCCGAAAAGTGGACTTTTTTGGGAAAATGTTCACCTTTTTTTTCCTTTTAGGACCTTAATTGAAAGGCCAACACCTGTAGGGAAAATACCTCTTACACCTTGCTGAATTCTCAAAGGGTGCCTTTCAAAAGGGTGACACTTGTTGGGTTCCCCTCTGTTTTCGTACCTCTATGGCTTCTCCAAATGCACCTGACACATGTAGAGGATGATGTCAAATCTGGCTTTCTAAAAGGCCAAAGCCCACTTTCCCTTCTGAGCCCATACTTGCACCCATACAAACACTTTATATGCAAAAGTGGTGCTGTTCTGTGCTAGGAGAACTATGTTTACACATTTTATGGGGTTGTTTCACCACATCATCAATTTCAGCTTTTAAATATATATCCCTTGTTTCTTACAAAAAATTTGGGTAAAGTGACTTTTTTGAGAGAATTTTCCACTTTTTTCCCTTTTGGTGCCTAATGGAATCAAACACCTATTGGGGAAAATACACAATTAACACGTGCTAACTCTCCAAGGGTGTACTTTCAAAATTTGTCTCAGTGTTGGGGGCTTTCCTCTGTTTTGGTACCACTATGTGGCTCTCCAAATTGCATCCTGACCAACCATGTCAACCTTTTCAGCCACATATTAGGCCCTGCAAACTAAACAACGCTCTTTCCCATTCCAAGTGCCCCCTTGCCCGTACAGCAGGGTATAGTGCCAAAATGGTTATTGGCAAACAAATTACCAGAGGAATTGCCCTCAACATGGTAAAATTCATTTTCCTTTTTAAACCAAACAACCAATGTTAAGGTACAAATTTTAGTGTTAAATTAATCTATCTTAAGATAAAATTACTTTCCTAATTTCACTTTCATTTATCTTTCACGCTCTGAAACGCTCATAGGGTTAACAACATTCCCAAGGTTGTTTTGAATATTTTGAGGGTGTAGTTTTTCTAAAAAAAATTTGGGTGTCATTTGTGGGTGGTTCTGTCATTTGGGCCTTATAAAGTCACTTCTAACTAAATTGGACCTCCAAAAGTAAGTTTGAGATTTTCGAAAATCTGAAAAAATGGGCCCTAAGTTTAGCCTCCTAACATCCAAAATAAGGTAAAAGAATGTTTGAAAAATATCAAGTTAAAGCAGACATATGGAAAATTTAGTTACAATCAAGTTTTTTATGCTATGACCAACTGCAAAAAAGTAGAAAATTTTTAATTTGGAAACATTGTTTTTTTCACAATTTTTTGCAAATTTTGGGGACATTTATTTCATAAAAATACTAAATATCTTTATAATTTCTCAACCATCATGAAGTGAACAATGTGTCACGAACAACAATCTCAACATCAACTGGATATGTTTAAGCGTTCCACAGTTCTACCACTTAAATAGACACATGCTCAGATTTTAAAAAAATGGTCCGTGTCAGAAGGTGAAAAGTGGCTTCGCGTTAAGGTTAAAACTGTTTTATGATTTCTTTGGCTGCAGATTTGAAAATGGGTGAGAACATAGGGGGTTTTGATGCAAAATCTGTAAAAATTCATTCAAACCGGGATTTATCCCAGAAAGTCATTTCTGAAAAAATGGAATTCGCTATTCGATTTGTAAGCTGCGCGACATCAAAATAAATTCTCAAGACTATTTCTCAAAATGTATGCATATGTAAAGAATACAAATTGGAAATGTTATCATTCAACTTATTTTAGGTGTAAATCTATCTGCCTGCAAATGCACATCTATCCAAAAACTCGTAATTGTTCATTTTTTTGGGTAATAAATCAATACTTTATCAGCCAACATTTAACACTAAAGTGAAGTACAACAGTGTAGAAAAACAATCTCAGACAGCACTTTGATAATAACGTGTTCAAAAGTTAAACCAGATAAAAGCGACGCATGTCATAATCCAAAAAATCAGACTGAGCCTTAAGCTAAACATGCTGCGTCCCTTATACACAATGCAGACTATCAGACATACCATGAGAAGAAGGCCGAGCCTTTACCAGAATGCCAGAACATGTGATAGGCAACACAAAAGTCCGATGCACAACGAGATCAGAGTAACCCAATGAAAATCGTTTAAACACATATAAAAATGTTATTTTTGTAACTTTCTTATTTAACAACAAATATCTTGCGTTCATTGGATTTTTAACAAATGAAAGCCAGACAGGCACGCAGCTGCAAGAGAAGCTGAAGAAAAGGCCCCCATTGATTGAGCACAGCTCGTCGATTTAACTAACTATATGCAACGAGCGGGGCTATCGACCTCTCCATTAACTGGTAGCTATAAAGCGAAAGACCAAGATCCTGGAGCGGTTCCAAGCACATCTTGGTCGATAATACGGTCTGTACTTCTGTCCGGCAATTTTGCAGAGCTGTGTTCTCGGGACTAAAGTCCTGCGAGATCGTGTTTGGAGCGATCCGAAGCCGAAGAACCGCTCTTCAAGTTAGAAAATACAAACTTGGTTCTCTAAGTAAATGACAGGTCCGTGCTTTTATGAACGTTATTTTTTTTCTCTTTTTTTTCAGCTGGACATAGAGGGGGCACCGACCATAGAATGTGTCACTCTTCTGCTTGTCTGCTGTTGTGGTGGATGTTGGGACGCCTCTCCCCCTCCACAGCCCTGGGCCACCTGGCCAAGGTAAAGACTGACATCCTTTTAAGGAATAAAGATGTTGAAAATTTCCATATATCTCCAAATTACTTATTACTAGTATTAAATTTATATATAATATATATATATATATATATATATAGTATTATGTATATTTATTTATTTTTTTTTTTAACAGGTTCTTTTGCTCTGGATCCTCAGGGAGAGATGTTACCCTGGTGCTGGAACCGTGGAAGACCCACCGGAAGAGGTCCACCACCAGAGGAGCCGTCACAGCGTGCCGATGGACATTAGTGGTCCATGGGGTGAGCAGCTCCTCCTAATGGAGCTGCTCAACCGAAACATGGACATTCTGATGTCCCAGTTCGAAAGGTTGTTTCACCCTCCTTGATCATAATTTTGGGGTTTGTAACCCTATGGCTGTTTGTTTTATTTTTATATTTTTTGCCATTGTTAAAAATAAATATTTTTGTAAATACTAAAAATAACAAAAAAGTTTTTTAAACCTAACTTTGAAAAAAAAAATGTGGAAAAAAAAGGTTTAAAAATCCCAAAAGAAATGTAAATTAAAAACAACAACTACAAAAACAAATAGTTTGAAAAACAAAAAAATTTTTTTTTAAAAAAGTAGAAAAAATGGTTTAAAAACAACAAAAAATAGGTTTATAAATGATAAAAAGGTTACCTTTTGACCATGATGATCCCCCAAAACAGTCAATTGTGTCTGTAAAGTTCCTTTTTACCATGATATCCCCCAAAACTCAACGTGTCTTAAAGTCCCTTTTTACAATGAAATTTCGCCCAAAACGGGCAACGGTTTGTAAAGTTGCTTTTTACTATATTTCCCCCAAAACAGTCAACATGTCTGTAGAGTTGCCTTTTTACCATGATTATCCCCCAAAACAGGCAACGCCTGTCTGTAAATTTGCCTTTTTATACAAATTATCCCCCAAAACAGGCAACGCTTCTGTAAATTTGCCTTTTAACAATAATATCCCTAAAACATCACGTGTTTGTAAAGTTGTCTTTTTTACATGATTATCCCCAAAACCAGCACGTTGTTTGTCATTGTCTTTTTTAATTTACCATTATTATCCCCAAAACCGGCAAACGTGTTTTGAAAGTTATTTCCTCCTTTTTACAATGATATCCCCCAAAACAGGATGGGTGTCTGTAATTGTCTTTTTACAATGATTCCCCCCAAACAGGCACGCTTCTGTAAAGTTGCTGTAAATCAATAGCATGAGAATGTAATTTATTAAGGTATCATATTTTTCTTTGATGTCTAAATTGAGATAAATGTAATGTATTTATCACAATGGCTTTAATAAAGTTTTTTTTTTGCATAAAAAAGACTGTTTTATTACGTTAACTTCAATAATAAAAAAAGGGCATCGAACACACTTGTGTTTGTGTGTGTTGTGGGGGTTATGGTGACATAAACACTTGGAGGGAAAGACAGGACACACGACACTTTTGATAAGAGCATTTAACATTCTTGGCACTTTTGTGGCGGCAAAAGTTAACAAGATAATATCTTTATTTATATTGGCGTCAGCAAATTCCGTAAGCTTTACAAATCAATATAATCTTTCCACTATGCTGTCTCCACAAGAGCAATGTATGCGGTGGCAGGGAGGGCTCATTAGTTGCACTACAGCTTTGCAGCTTGGACCTGGGTTCTAGTCCCATCATGGTCCAACATCTGCATAGAGTTTTCAGTTCCTCCATGTTTTCGTCGGTTTTCCTCCTCCAGGTCCTCCGTTTCCTCCTCCCGCCCTCCCCAGGCAAAACATACTGCAAGGTTTTTTTGTGATGGCGAGCCCCATTGGGGACCAGACAATCTATAAGGAAGATAATTGAGTATATGGTGCGCATCGGAGGCAAGGATGCCATGGTAGCAAAGCATGTGTTGCATCCTAATTCACTTTACCCCAGAACTTACATCAACTCATCAGGAATGGAGCAGTGTAGAATGCACATACTCCTACCATACCCCTTTAAAACTGGCTCCAGAGGAGGGAGCATCATGCAGACCTATCCCTTAAAGTTGTCTTGAGGAGGTACAATACCTCCAGATCAATCCACTTTAAGTGGGGCTTGAGATGGAACATCATGCAGACCTATCCCTGTAACAGAGCTGAGGAGGGAACATACCTGAACCTATCCCGTTAACTGGGGCTTGAGGCGGAACATACAGGCAGACATAATCCTTTAAGTGAGCTGGAGGGAGGGAACATACCCTGCATACCTACCCCCTTTACTGGCTTGAGAGTTTACCTTCATTCTGACCTCGGACTTCATGATATAAACAACGGTACTTTGACATCGTATTCATTTTCCTAGAATACAACCTCAATGAATAAGACGCACATTGTTTCCATGCATTTCTTGCTAAATGAGCTACGATCGGATTTTCTCTGTTCCTAATGAGCAAGGAGTTTATTTAGTTCAGATGATCAAGAAGTCCCAACTGGCTTCATGTAGACACACTTTACTTTGCCTCCTAACTAGACAACCGCAATGAATAGACCAAGGGTCGATTTACTTACCCGGTCCCATTCGCAGATCCAGCGGCGCGTCTCTGCACTAGATCGGTCCGCCGGGATTTCATCAAAGCAGTTCCTTTCCCCTCCGACGTCCACCAGTTTGGCTCTGCTGCGCTGAAAGTCCCGCTGGATGCCTCGAAATACACCGGCCTATCCAGGATGAGGTGATGAAATTTTCGCGACTGGGGAACAATTTTTTTTTGAAAATGCGGCGGTTTTTTCCGAATCTCGGGTTTTCGCTCGGTCACGACCCCCATTTCCAGTCGCGTGCATACCGGCGCCGATGCGCCAATTCCGATCAGCGTCGCCAAAAACCCGGGCCAATTCAGGTAATCAATCGGCGCAAATCGAAATTTCGGGTACACCGTCGGGAAACCGAATCGGGCCCTCTAGTAAATGCCCCCCAAAATGTTTTAACATGATTTCTTTTCTTGATAAAGGACTAGTTCGTGATTATCCCTGTTGCTGAAATGAGCTAGCAGTATTAGCTCACATCTAATAAGACGCAACTTACTTTTCATATAAAACACTGTTTACTCTTTGCCTCCTCATTTTTTCCTAACAAGACAACAGCAATAATAGACGATCGCATGTTTTCCATACATTTCTCGCTAACGGAGCCGAATTCGTCATTATCTCTGTTGCGAATGTTAAGGGGTTATTCAGCTCAGATTTAAGAAAGACCATCTGGACTTCATGTAGAAAACACTGTTATTTGCCTCTTATCTCTTTTCCTAACAAGACACTCCATTTATAGACTCAGCGCTTGTTTTTACTTTGCATTCTCACTATTTCTGAATTATTTCTGTTGTCTGAATGAGTCAGGAGAATTCAACTCAGATCTAAGGGAGCCAACTGATTACTTGTAGAAACACTGTTACTTGGGCCTCTAACTAAGATGAGCAAGAATAACTCGTCCGAGCTTGAAATGCTCCTTCGAGTACTCCGGAACGGCGCTTTCTCGACAATTTTTTCTTTTCCCCTGCTTGAGATCGAGCAGTTAGTTAAAGAAAAGACAGTGAACACAGTGAGAATACAATTAAAACAGTGCCAGAACAGTTTAACACGGATCATTTATGAAGACCAAGTAAGAACACAGTGACGACACATTGCAGATGTTCTGAACATCTGCTAAGTTAGCTGAAACACGAAACACCGATCAGCATGCTGGAGCGGAGGCGCAAGTGGAGCGGTGCTTGGAGCGGGCATGGAGGACAGCGGAGTGGGCCATGGAGAGTGGACGAGGGCTGGAGTCGGGGCCTGGAGGAGCGTAGTCGGGCTGGTTCGGGCATAAGGAGCGACTGGGCATCACAGAGCGGGCATGGAGTAGCAAGAGGGGGGCTTGTATCGGGGCGTGGAGGATGAGCAGGGCGGGAAGCATACATGGAGGAGCGTACATGAGAGCGGAGCGTGGCTGGAGCAGGCATGGAGAGCAATCGGCATGAGAGCGGGCATATAGAGAGCGGATTCGACTGGACCGGGGCAATGGCGTACGAAGCGGGGGCTGCAGCGGCATGGAGGAGCGGACGCGGCCTGACGGGCAGGGGAGAGGAGGGGGGGCTCAAGTGAGGCTGTAGCCGTATCAGGCCTGGAGCGGACACAGTCGACCCTGGATCACATCACACCAAGCACAGAAAAACTTACCTGCCGAACATCTGGTAACTTTATCGGAAGACACGCACGCCGAACAGTGTACGGTGTTTCTTCACAATATGCATGAGAAGAACATTATGTGTGAAGACACATTGTCAGATGTATGTATGGAAACAGCTGCATGTATTCTTCCAACAGATTGTTCTCTATTACTAGTGTGAAGACACTGTTCGGTCGCTCTGTCTTCCAATACGTTAGCAGATTTACGGACATTTCAATGTGTTCTCCGGTGTTATTTCTGTGTTCTTTCAGTGAAAATCTGCAAATATCTGTCAATGTGTTCTTCTTAGTGTCTTTCATGTTTCTTCTTGTCAGTGAAAATGCTCGGCTCCATGCCCTGGCTGTAATTCGAGACGCACTCGAGCATCGGGAAAAGTTTCGCCGATAACGAGCACTCGAGCATTTTATTCTCGCTCATCTCTACCTCTAACTCATTTTCCCTACGAGATACAACAACCTCAATGATAGGCAATTACTTCTATTTTTTTTTAAAGTATTATTTTTGCAATTTTTTGAAATTTTATACAATTACATACCAAAACCAAAACACGATTTCTGCCACATATTTCCTCCCCCCATTACAGATTATATTCAACAGCCATGAAACAATCAGTTCTTGCTGTGTTACACACTCACCTAGGATATTACACAATATATACAGCAGGATACTGCAGCCAGACATCTTGATACAACACAAACAACTATTGACACATAGACATAGTCACACACCACACACCACACTACCAGCAACGCTCATTCTCCTTCATCATGGATAGGAGTATATGTCACATGTGATTATAAGGCTGTATGGGGAGTCCTCACCATCTGGACGCAGATGCTATCAAACTGTCTGGGGACACTTCCTTTGGTATACAGGGAACGTATGGGAATGACGCTGTTAATAGGTAGTATCCTGCTTTTTAATGAGGGGCTCCTGGTCCTTCCAGTCATATCACCCCACTTTTCGGGCGTAGTATAAGACAAACCTAAGAAAATTTTTCATAGTGGCCATTGAACAACTTCATTTTATGATGCCAGGAGACACACAAGGGAGACTCAAGCGTGGAAATCAAGGTGTATATGTAGGATTCCATTCCATCATTCAGGCACTTCGGACGCAGAGACATGGACCCAGGGCAGGACCAGACACACTGCAGGAGGACGAGTACTTCAACCTGACGCGAAGCAAGATCCTTGGGCATTGCCCCATGCGGAAATATCTAGCACAGGGGGGTGAAGTATTCTCGATGGTGGAATTTAGATTGGATAGGAATTCCTCGATCACTAACGATGTGAATAGGACAGTTTTCGACCTCCTCCCAGTCATCATCGACAGGTCAGGTATAACTTTCTCCAGCGTTCACAGGCTCTTCCAACGTCTCTGGACTTTGCTCTTGTAGGAGAGCATGCACTGAGTGGAGTGGCTTATGGAGGTCCGGGTACTCAGCAGAGTCCCCTCTAGTTTGGAGAATTGTCACTGTCAGGCTAAGAGCCAATTGGCTTTGACTGCGTGCCGCGTTGCGTGTAATGGAAGCTATCCGTATTGGGTACAGTATGTCTCTCCCTTATCTCGTTAAAGCTGAGTAACTCTGGGGCTACCTGTTGATGAGAGCTGGCCTACAAATTTCACCCCCGCTGCCCCCCACATTGTCCAGCCGGAGGGAGAGAAGTGAGAGAGCCATGGATCGAGCCGCAAATGGGTCCCTGGCGATAGAGGGGAGAGCTGCTCCGGTCTACCATGGGTTGTGCCCTACGCAGCACACCGCTACCGTACCTTAGGGGAAGTTGGGTATCAGATGGGGACTTATACCTGTACAAGCAGGTTTGTTAAGGGCCTCGTAGAACCTATACTACATGGCAACCAGCCAGTGCAGTAGCCTGGCATTCCCATGTCTATACTATCCACCACTGGCATATACAAGCGGGAAGCCATGTAATAAGATACAATCCGGGCAGCCGTCCACCCCTAGATGCTTGGGAGCCTGAAGCAGCGCTAATCGAACCGCTGGGCCTACTCCTGCCAGTAAAGGACCTGATAATGCCGTCTAAAGCGTTTCAACTAAACGCTTAGGAAGGGTAAGGACAGGCCTGGAAAGGTATAGAAATTTTGGGAGAATATTCATTTTAATATGTTCATAACGCCGTACAAAGACAGGGGGAGAGTGACAGGCTTTAGGCGTGATTCCGTTGCATTTATCGGGTGTATGGTTTAACTCCGTATATCCTGGACCCTGCGTGACACCTGAAAACTCCCAGATATTTAAAGGTGTACACCCCTGACTGGGACGGGGAGGGAGTGTACCCCTACATCAGATAAGGTGAAAAGGACCGATTTGCCCAGTTTAACCCTGAGACCTGAGAACCCCCGTAAGCGTTCTCAATCAGGGACAGAAGGGGTTCCAGAGATGGCCACTCTCCAATGTATAACAAGTGTATCATCAGCGTAGATATATACCTTTCAATGAAAGACCGCTTAATACCCCTTACTGCTATCAAGGTGACACGGATCGCCACACCAGTAGGTGCGCAATTGCAAAGTGGCGAGAGGAGGGGAGATAGCGGGCAGCCCTGCCTAGTGCCCCTGGCCTAGTGAGAGTATGTTAGATGTTTAATGTGGTCCGTACCCTAGCCTTTGTGATCTTATACCTATTAACTAATGCTGTAAATCGAGGGCCAAGACCCCCTTCTAGGCAAATGGTCCACAGATATAGCCCATTCCACAGAGTCAAACGCCTTACAATTGTCTCCGGATAAGATAAACCCAGGGTCTGGAGACCGCTCTGCCTCTGCTATCTCGGTGTAGTCTTTGTATATTTGCAGTTTCCCCTCCCCGGCCAAATAAAGCTGTCTGGTCGGGTGAACCAAGGATAATATCACTTATTAAGCCTTGTTGCCATAATTTTTGCTAGGATTTACATCTGATTTTGGAGGAAACTTGGCGGTACGATCGGGAAGCAAGGGGATCCTTGCCAGGCTTAGGAAGAATCGACAATAAGGCCTCTCGCATTGAGTCGTGATGGAACTCCCTGTCGAGCGCATCGGATACAGGCAAGTAATGAGGGGGACCCAGGGGTCTCACAGTTTAGCCCTATAACCACTCACCTCTCCCAGCCATCAAAGTCCATGGTTGTCTTTACCGAGGGGCAAACGATTGGATGGCCATTCCACCGCTCCTCCGCCGAGAGCGGAGGCATCAATCTCCGATGACCTGTGCCGATGTGAGTTCTCCAAAGTGGAGACTGTCCAGGAATCTGGAAATCTCGACGGATAGAGGCACAATCTGGAGCTGGTAAAGGAGAGGAATAGAATCATGAAATACCATGTTGATGGCCCTGGTTCTGTGTCAGGTTCCACTACTGTTAAGGATGAGGTAACGGAAGCACAATGACGTCAGCCCGCGATAAATACGCAAGCAACTTCCCATTTTTACTCCGAATTCAAAGATGGACGCTTCCTGGCCTGCAGGCGCTTTACTGGTGCGCTCCATCACCACGCTAGATGGTTCCTCTGCGCCCTGAGCCCCAATTCTTTTTATTCCCCGGAGTAGGTTTCTCTGATACTCCCTTTTCTGCATTTACCAGTTGCACGTCAGCCTCTCCCTCCTGCGCGTTTAGAGACTTTCTAATGGCCATCTACAACGCTGACAGATGCCGGGAAGCCCGCACCGGGACTTGTACGATCCCAACTATGAGAGGAATCAGGATGGTGAGTGTACATCCCAGAACTCGCTGTGCGCAGTCCTGACAGTAATCAGGACCGCTGGGGATTGGACCAGGGCCGGGTGCAGGCCGCCATAACGCGGAGTCGCTGTGGGGGGCCTATAAGGAAACTAAGAGCAAGGCGGAGTGGTCTGATCACTGCTGGGCAATAGGATACCTGGTCAACGTGCGGGCGCAAACATATCAAGGGGAGACAAGGCCAATCAATCCGATAGAATCTCCGGTACACAAGGAGAATGAATATTCTCTCTCTTGAGGGTGTTTACTACGCCAAACATCGGCGAGGTCTAGAGAAGTGAGCCACTCGTTCAGAGACGGACCGCTCCTGTTTGTCAGACCACTTGTCCGATCTAAGGATGATTAGGGACTGCATTGAAGTCCACCATTCCGATCCGGACTGGGGAGCATAGCAGCCAGCTTACTGGATATTAGTGCAATACAGCGGATCAAAGGAGGGGGGACATAAATAGCGCTATAGTAAAAGTAGCCCCACACAAGGCACAATGTACATCACATAACCGCCAAAGGATCCTCGCTACCTGTATGACCTCTTGAGCGCTTGGATTGAGTATGTATAACTCCCCTAGCGTAGACAGATAGGAGGAATGATAACCCTCTAACCCCCATGCCCCTTCAGGGAGAGGACCTCTGACCCCTAAGGTGTGGTCTCTTGGATACTACAAATGTGAGGGGCTTGACGCTTAATGACATCTAACATCAGAGCCTCTTGAATTTAGAATTAATCCCCTCACATTCAAGCTCTCCTTAAGTGAAGACATCTTACGGAAGGGAAAGGGGTGTGGGAGAGACGTATCACCCAAGCATCATCCTTTTCATACCACAAGACATAGACAGACAGACAACGTTAGCATAACAAATATAACAAACTGAACTAAACAACCCAAGATAAAACCCCTGTCTAACACCCTAACGATATTGTATACCTATACCCAATAACATCAAGAGTAGACAGTGGTCCCTAACTCAATCCAAACCTACACCATTTGTCCCGGGACCTTCAACCCTTAATGTATAGATGATCAGAGTTATTGCGCATCCATATTATAGAACCAAGAGAGATTAGGGATGGGGGGAGTGTAAGGTGAGGGTAAGGGTGCAGGGTGAGGGCAGCTGGTAGGATTGGGTGGGGGAAATCGGGAAAGAATTAAGTGCCATATGTGGCGCACTGGTCGATATGACCAAACCGAGAACACAAACTGACATCACAGGTACATTTTGTGAGGCACGTAATGTTAAACATATATAGCAACTGTAACCGTGATTTGGGACCCCTAGATAACGATTCGGACTAAGTCCAGCCTTTGTCATAGCACATCAGATAAAAGGATATGTGAGTTCCCGTCACTCAGGTGTGCGGCCTTCCACCGGACCCGAGGGCTTGCGTCAAGCCCTGAAGTGCTTTCGGTTGGGCAGGGTTAGAAAACGATCTTCTGGCCGTCCACAATATTCCGGAGCTTGGAAGGGTACATCATGGAGTATTTATAAACCCGCTTGCACGGAGAACGGCAACGGACCTCGGTGAATTGGTGCTCGCGTTCCTGACGGAATTCAGAGAAATCATGGTAGAAGGACACTCTGCTGTGTGGCATAGCGAATTTCTCCCTTGGTACGGACAGCCCTGAGGATATAGTCCCTGTCCCTAAAGTGTCACAGCCGGTCCATGAATGGTCTCGGATTGCCCCCGGGGTGGCCAGGGGCGGGATGCAACGACGATGGGCCCTTTCCACTGTGAATAACGGGGATAAGGTATCTGCATGAAGCATATTTTTGAGCCAATTTTCAAAAAAGATACAGGGGTCCCCGACCCTTCCCCTTTTTTTCGGGGAGACCAACCACTCTGACGTTGTTTCCCGTCCAGGCGGTTTTTTCGAGTTCATCAGCAGTCTGTCATGGATGCGAGACATTTGGCGCTGAAGCTCTCTGATCTGTGGTCGGCATGCCTCGGACATCCCTCCACCTCAGATATCGCGTTCAGTTTCGTGATTCGCTCTTTGGCTTTGTGGACATCATGTTCGTATAGAACAAAGTCTGTCGCAGCCATCCACCCTTGGTGACCAGTTTTGTTTGCATCCGTTAATGGCCCGCCAGCACCCCTCTGCAAATTTCCGATCACAACTCCGGGCCGCGTCAGACGATCAGCACCCCTCTTCATAGCTTACAAGCTGTGGCGGCCTCTTGGAGCCTTCACAGATGGGAGGTGGAGAGGAGTTTTGGGACCCCCTGATGAGAGCAATGCTGTGTGCGGGAGAATCTCCCTAACTTTTGGCAGCGTTTTGACTGTATCGCTTCCAGAACGCTTGTGATGTGAGCATTTCCTGCGCATCCAGGGGTTCCATGGACTGGATGGAGGAATCCCCATGGACGGATTCATCATCCGAAGGAGTGCGGACACCCCGGACTGCTGCTTTGACATTTATTAGCAGTAGGTTAGAAGAGTATAGCCGTCTCCTTCCTTCCTCCGATTAGCCCATGGCGTCTGGGCAGGGGGGGGCCAGTGATAAACAATCAGGCAGCCGGCGTCCAGTAGTAAGAGATAACAGTCCAAACCCACGGGGAGTATTTGCAGCAGGACTCAAGGGTTTTAATATAAACAGAACCCAGGAACAGGTGATCTCTTGGAATATGGAGGACTCTCAGTGGCTATGGCTTATAGCTTGGGGTCCCCCCCAGGGAAGGTGGTCAGCAGCAGGGGAATTACTTCCCTACCTTGGTCCTGATCCGTCCGCTGACAGGGTTAACACCCTGCTCGCCTAGGCCTCAGCAGCGTCAGGGAGTCCACGGATGTCGCCTCTCAGCAGATAAAGGGCTGGCTGGAGCGCTGTCACAAGTGGCCCTCGGCGGTGGTGAGCGATGTCCGGCGGCAAGGTGCAGGAATAATGTCCCGGCAATCGTTTTACCCGCTGCCACCGGGCGGCTAGGAGCGGCCGCCGCGCTGGCATCGTGGTCGGCCGCGTGGGGAGCACGGAGGATCTGCGCGGTGTCCGTAGCCCGCCTCCAAAACGGCACCGAGGACGTGGCAGTGTGTGGGGCACAACCCCGGTGCGGAGGGAACGGCACTATGAGGGATTCGTGCCTTAGGAGGGAGATTGGGTGTCCGGTCCCGGGAGCTCCGCGGCGGCACCGTCCTTCTCAAGTCCGGCATCAGGCCACCAATAGGCAATTACTTCTATCTCACATAGACGGACATTTTTTTTTTTGCATTTCTCACTATGGATCCAAGTTTGGTGAAGGAGCTAGTGCATTATGTTTAGCTTAGTTTTAAGAGACACCCAACTGACCACATGTAGCAACAATGTAATATTTCTTTGTGAAGAAGACGCATTTTTTGGTGTATTGAAACTGTTTTTCTGTGACTCTGGTTGGTGGTACATTAGCTTCCTGGTTTGTTGAAAACTTCTGTGTGAATGAGTGTGAATGACATCTTATTCTACTCTCTGTTCTCTCAATAAGGTGCCGGCCTAATGCTCTAATCCTCATTCTGTCGAGTATTACCAGCCTGGAGCTATGTACCAAAACAGGAATTGCTGTAACAATGTAAGAACAATGTAATATGTTTATGTTTCTACTACCTTAGCATAGTGTTCGGCTCTGACCTTAGAAGAGTGGTTGGCCAGCAGCAGCCTCTGGTGTTTCTAGGGTAATCTGCAGAGAAAGTGGGGTATTTCAATTGGTATAAAGGTGTCACTGACCAGCTATCTTGGGATTTTTGATTGTGAAGATTTGTGTTCTGCCTTCCGCTTGTCGTGAAAGCTACAAAAGATCCTGGTGTTTATTGAACCTTTTAATGTTATTGGTTGACTTTTTAAATAACTAAATTATTTCCATCGCAAAGCCTCATTGGGCATTGAAATCCATGCCTACCATGCATCTATCCACTTTCCTGCAGAGACACTCCAAGGAAAGGCATGCACTACTAGCTCTGAAAGACCAACAATCATTTAGCATTTTCTCACTAATTGATTTAGTTGTGATAACTCTGTTTGCTGAATGAGCTGAGGAGGTTATTAACTCATCTCAGAGCGACCTGACGAAATTAAAAACAACTGAATTTTGCTTCTTTCCCTCATTTTCCCTAACAGACAGTTCTCTGATACCCCAATGACTATTTCTTGATAGACGGCAATGTTTTCCTTGTAATTTCTCCTAAATGAGCTAATCGTATATTCCTCCTGCTGTTGATGAAGGTTACTTTAACTCATTTCTAAGAGAGACCGTGGAACTGACTAACAATTTAGAACACTGTAATTTGCCTTTACCAAACTCATTTAATACTACTTATATCTGATAGATTGCCACATTCTGCTTCCCCTTTGCATTTCTTGCTAATGGAGCTAAAAATCGTATTATCTCTGTTTGCTGAATTAGCTAGGAGTTATTTAGCTCAGTTTTCTAACGACGCATTTCTCCTCACAATACTACCTCGTGGTAGGCCATGACTACTACACTGATAACGCACATTTTTTTCTCCTTTCTCTAATGAGGCTAAGTACGTGTTATCTCGGTGGGTTTAACGAGCTAGGATGTTATTTAGCTCAGTCTAAGGAGACCAACTATAGATACCCTGTAAATTTGCCTCTACCTCATTTTCCTACATGAAGACAAACTCATGGTAGCAGGCGCTAGTGTAACTGATAGATGGACACTGTTTTTCCTTCATTCTCTTCGCAAATGAGCTATGCATTATTTTAGCTCACTTTAAAAGAGGTCCAACTACATACATGTAGAAACTCTGTAATTTTCCTTCTACTTATTTTTCCTCCAAGACAAGCTCATAATAGGCAATGCTACTAAGTATCACTGAGCTGCATGGCTAAATGGTGGTCATCTGGGACTTGTGCTACTAGACATCGATAGCTGCATGCTAATGGGGTGTCATTGTGGTATTGGTACACATATTTTTATGGCTAATAGGGTCTCTGTGATTTGTGCTACTGGGCATCACTGAAGTTTCCTGGTCTAATGCGGGTCTTTTCCCTGGCTTTTGGCTACTGCAATCACTGAGATTTGTGAGCTTATTTGGGGTCAATCTGTGTCTTGGACTACTGGGGCATAAATGCTTTTGGCTACTGTTTTCAACTGATCTTTGTGGCCTAATGGGGGGGGGGGTTGGGGATAAAGGGGTTTGGGGTATTGGGTTTTTCCTTCAGTTCCCTCTAGGCTTCAGCGGTTTCTTCCAGCCCCTTAGTCTGTGCTATTTAGCCATAAGCACCTACTCCAGTCCTTCATTATCAACATGAAAACATACAACCCTTCGCAGATTACTTATAACAAAAAGACTTTACAACCAACATACATTGACAAAGTACCTACATAAAAAACAAATACAAATACCTAGAGAAGCCAACTACCCGCAACCTCTTTTCCTTTCCTGACCCTTCTGTACCCTAGTATGGTGTATGTATATGCAAATATCTAACACTGCGGCACTCCCGGATATACTCTGACGCAGGATTCACATCCAGTACCTTACCATTACATGTACGTATAGAGACTACGTTATACATGTAACATATAGAGACTATGCACCAATAGCATATATAATCCAACCTGCCTCGCAGTACACGTGCATGACACTGATTCACGTGTAAGTGGGTTCGGCTACAGATGTAATGTAGTTACACTTATACATAGCCCCAACCTTCCGATTTTGACAGTACTTCCGTTTTTCGTACCTCTGCCCCACGACACGGGCACTTATGATTATTGTCACTACGATTTTTTCCCCCAGGCCCGCTGTGTCCGCATAGTAAATAATACTTTGAAGTCTGACTCACAGTACGAATTGCTTCTACAGACTCGGGAGGGAATCCTTTCAGAAAGTGTCGCTTAGTGTAGAAGGCAGGTACCGACGTCCCATCAGCTTCAGATCAGCATCTGTCCATATATGGTCACATGCATCTCCGAGGGTTCCCCCAAGCAGACATCGGGCAGGGATCCTTTTCAAGAGAAGTGTCCAGGCTTAGTGGAGAGAGTGGGACCACGTCATCAGGTCATTCAGTGTCTGTCCCATATATGTCTCCGGTCTTCCCCAGACACGCTATTTATTTAATTAATTAAATAAAGTTTTGCCCCAAGCTGAGATTCGAACCTGTGACCCCTCTGCAACTGCAGACAGAGCTTAACTAACTGAGCTATCAGCCCAGTGTACGAGCTGAGGATTTTCTGTAACTAAGAATTTTTCTGCCAGTTACCAACACGTGACCAGACTAATGGCACGATGATAATAAGGGGATCTTCTCATAGATTATTGTACTTATTGAGACTATTATTATTTATAATTTTTATTATTATGGAGATGATTATGTTATTTAAAAATAATAATCTGCAATAATAATAAGTATCTCCATACTAGTATAGTAATAGTCCTCAAACTTACAATATCTGAGAAGATCCCTCCCATATACCTAGGCGTATATAGCCATAGTTCTTTAATTACCAAAATCTCCACCTTGTTAATCACAGAGTTATAGCTCAGTTGTTGAGGCGCTGTGTTATTAGTGTCATGGACACTACTGCAGGTTCGGGGTTCAAATCCCAATGAGGATAATTTTTTTTTTTTATTGAGATGATTTTTATTATTTTATATGGCTAAAATTTGGGCGTGCCAGGGAGTGATTGGGTGTGCTTAGTTGGAATACGTGCGTGGCCGGCCATTTTGTCCCTGCTTTCCTTTTTCACAATGTTTGGGAGGTATGCATTTTATCCACACTCACTGTAAACACTTAGTATGTATATATATGGGATAAAACAACAGAACACCTTGGATTCTTAGGTCCGTATAAATTCCACTATATTATAATAGTACTATGTATAATTACTCTTATAAATTATAGTACCTACACAGAAATCACACACAATATATGCCTGTCCTTAATTGCGAGTCGGTCCAGGGGCCAGGAGCAAGAAGCTTGATTTCCTGTTCTTCCACCTAAATATCCCTGTGTGTATCCCTCTCCCCACCCCCTTATAAGCCCCCCTAAGACCCTCTCAGATAAACCCCAGTGTGTGCAGGGAATCTCACACACTACCTCACTTTGGAAATAACAGGCCCCATATACTTCGGCAATAATTCCCTATACTCCCACCTGTCACCACTGTATATGTAAACGGTACTGTGTCATCCCAAAATTCGCATACAATGCCACTCCAGGATGCCCCCAATATTCGTTATCCTTTCTATAGAACCACCATCCATCAGACAAACACCCAATATCAGGAATTAAATAGGATCAAAAAGAATTTAGAAATTGCTCGCTTTGCAGACGATATCATATTAAAAATAAGCAATCCTGCTGACTCCTTACCCCTGTATAAATGCAACAATATCAGAAGTATCAGCCATATATCCTACTATAAATTGAACACATCCAATCCCAATATTACCCATATACACATAACCAACCGACTAAACTCACTCAAAAGGAATTCAAATTTGAATGGCAAAAACAAAAATAACTTATCAACTGTATAATCCTACACATCCCTTACCCACTATACAACGCCAACTTCCCACGTCCCGCCACTACTACGTCTATTACAACTCACTAATAGATTATTCCAAACATCAACTTTCGTGTGTTTGGCTGAATAACACGTTCAAAAATTATTATACCTGCCAAAATTCTTTATCTATTTATAACATTAACCCCTAAAATTTACAAAACTTCTTCCATATATTAGCCACTGATTTGTGCTATGGAGGGTCATCTTTTTACTTGTGGGCTATATGGCATCACTGTGTTTGTGGCTTTTGGGGTCATTTGTGACTTGTGTCTACTGGGTATCACTGACAGCATGCTAATGGGGGTCATCTGTGTCTTATGGTTAACTACTGGACTCACTGAGCTGCCGTGGCTTATTTGGAGTCATATGTGTCTTGTGCTACTGGCACATCACTAAACTTTGGTGGCTAATGAAGGTAATCTGCCTGTGACTTGTTGGCTACTGTGCATCACTGACTGGCATGGCTAATGGGGTCATTGTTGTCTTGTGGCTACTGGGCATCACTTTCTAAAACTAAATTTTTTAAATAAACTTATTCATTCATTATTATCACTTTTCCACCTGCCTACTGTTTAGTTTTCTTGAAAAATCCCTCTAATGGTAGCTTATGTGCACACCACTTAGGCAAGTTTTATCTGATCCTATCCTGTGCTCTCTACTTAATTTTTAACCTTAGATCCTATTGCTTTATGGTGCAATTTAAATAATCTTATTTTTCATTCTCCATCTAGGTCTAATTTTCTGGCTCTGATTTATATAGAGTGAGAGTCTAATAGTGCTTGATCGGACCAGACCATTGTAATATTGCTGCGTCTTTATACCAGAATATACATTTGTATCGTTGCATGGCCTGGCTGCTGGCTGGATTCATCCGCATGTGAGAACGATAATTAGCTGAAACAGCGACTAACCTGCAAAGACCCATCATAAAGCCCATCAGAAATTGACAGGAGCACTATAAGCCCAGCTAAACAAAAGCAAAATCCAGATGAGGGCTTGCAGGACGGGACCAGACATAAACACAATCAGATTTGTTTGCTGACTTCCAAGCATCAATAAGGACGTATCAGCAAACACTACTATAAAACAGCTGGAAGCTGTCCCTGTTCTTTACTAGCCGATAACTAAACTCATATCCTTATAATCCTCAGTAATCAACTGGGGACTAAGGTCCTGAACAGAGACAGAATGACCCTCCATCACTGATGACCACAATACCTGGTAGACTCACCAATGATCTAAGGCAAAATGTACCAGTTTCAAGCGAACCTACTACAGATAGAAGCAGGGAAACAATTAAAATACAGCGGCATCCTGATCCGTGCTGTTCGCCAACTAAACAATATTCCCCAAACCTGACAAAGCCCTCTACCAGTCTAGCATTACTATGAATCTATGTAATGCATGGACCAAGTAATAGACTCCCAAAAACCACCAAGACCTCACCAAAAGTCCTAAGGGACACACAGAAAATTCAAACCTTTTTTCCATGTGATGATTCCCTACTCAACAAAAACAGGAGACTACAATCCCTACGCAGCGTCTTATACAAGAATTAAACTCTTCATCAGAACCTCTCAGCTGCCACTTGCAACTAGAAGAGAATTCAGGTCCCTCACAGCTATTCTAAGAACCACAACATCCCATGCAGATTGGGATTCCCTACCAAAATCCTGATCAAGGCGCAAACACATAATTCCAGTACCTCCAACTACGAAATCAATCTACTAGAAAAATGGACAATCATATCACCGCAAACATCCCAATTCCCAAACTCATGCCCACCTGGAGAATGGATACTGAATTAAAAAAGTGCCATGAAAACCGGCGCCGAAAGCAATCATACTGTCAGTCAACACCTGGTTGAACACACGCTCTACCGAGGGATGAAGCACTCCTTCCCCCTCCCCCTTCAGGCTAACCCAGACGTGGGGCATAGCCTGTATTGGCTACTTCTGTGTTGGTATATATTCTCCCTCTGATGAGACCTCTTCGAAACGCGTCAGGGAGGTGTGATCCGTTTTTTAGGTACAAGGGACAGTTTTTGGGACTGCCCTTGTAGGGCGGGAGTCATGGGGTAATAGGGTTAGGCTTTTTAAGAGAACCCTACACCTTCCTGTCTGTCAATTACGATAGGCTCCCACCCACCCTACAATCGTCCTCGGGTATCGTATGCTGGTAGGTAAGAAACTACTTATATCAGTTTAAGGTATCAATGTCAGCCAACCTAGGCTGGTAACTCTTCACATTACATATCTGCCCCCCTAAGCATTTTTCTGCCCATATATACAGACCTTTTTTGTTGAGAGGCGTATTTTGTTCCCTCGTTTTGTCTATTGTATGTATCTCTTCGACCATGTAAAGTAGCGGGGTGAAATAATAAGACATAACGCATCTCGCTCCTTAGTGAGTAGTTACTAACTTTTAGAAAATTTTTGTAATAAACTTGAGATTTTTATAAATTCTAGGTCTGCTTTTGGTTTCAAAGGTTAAGTGATTTACTCCTGCTGAAACCCCACCCCAATCGCAGAGGGTTATATACCCACTGCGAAGCTTAATGCCCCATGTTAGATATATATATTGTAAAACAACAGTGTTTCGCCTGCTCACCTTCTCCCTGGTACAAATGGCATGTCACCCCCTATAACCAAGCAAGAAAAAGTACTAAAGATGGTATAAGATTATGGGCATATTTATCATACGCTGGCGCTCTTGCATGTTCGCAGCAGGATACATCAAGAGGCCTGTTCACATATGAAAAGTCCCGGCTGCAGCAAGTGCACAGACGCGGGGACAGTAGCGCCCGCGTGCTTCGGCCAGGCGCCCCCCCCTTCCTTCAAGCCCCACTGGTTTTGAGGTGCGGATCGTGGGCAATTATCGTAAGTGTCCTCAAGAGCTACATTTGCTATTTTTTGAGGGCCGCTGCGCCACTGGCGTAGCGCAGAGGTCCTGAAAATAGCCCCAATGTCTTTATATGGCCAGGTCTGAACAGCCCATTAAAAAAGATCCCTTATATGGCAAGGAACAAAACGCACAATAGACATCTGCTGCTTACAGGAACACACATTAATACAATCCAACCCTCCAAAAGATCTCACACTCGAAGAGAGAGGTGTTGATAGCTGTCTGTGTACATTTTACAGGTCAAACTTATCGACTCAATCATTGATCCCAAACGTCAGATTCATTATTATCAATGTGAAAGTAAACAAGAGGCTAATGACATATCGTTCCAAACAAAAGACTCATAGAAGAATATATAAAGTAATCCTTAAAAAAATCCAATAGTACAAAAGGTGCCTCTTATTTATGTTGGCGACTTCATGCCACAGTCAACAAAATAGATTCCACGTCACAAACCCAAAAGAAAACCCTTCTCATTATACAACACCCTATGGGACAATGCTCTTTTCGATTATGAGAGTACAGCACACCTCGAGATAGTAGAGATTAACAACCTGTTTTCTCTCACAGACTAACATTAGAAGTGACATGTTCTGGTTAGAACGCTCTCGTACCTAGATACATAAAGGTACCTGTATTGTGACATACCAGAGCGGATCATCACGCACCAATATTCCTCACAATCTCTCTGCCCAACCACGATAACAATGATTTTATTTAAAGGCTGATATTAAATTGTTTTTCAATGACCGTAACGCAATATTACTTGAAGCAGCATAGCTGAATTCATTCAAACTAAACGACATTGGAAGAAGTTACTTCTCCTAAGTGGGGTTACACCAGGATTAGTAAGGGAAAAAATAGTAAACGAGCATCAAAATGATGCAAAAAAAACTATAAATAAACAAATACAAAACAACCAAAAATACACCAACTAAAAACTAACACAAAACGACAATACTCATACGCAACAATGGTGAATTAACTCAAATACAAAAGATCATCTAACGAAAACCATACTACTAGAAAAGGCACTATGTACAAAAGCAAATTGTACGCACTAGACCTAAAAGCCGTGCAGTACTAGCCAATACACTGAAAAAAAGAGCATAAACTTTAGAATCATATAATAAAACACCCCCTAATGGGCCAAACATTCTCATCCCCAAGGGGCATTGCTAATGCCTTCAAAAATTACAAAAATTATACACCTTATCAGAACCACCAAACATCACCAGACAAGGAACAACTGAAAATTCCTCAAAAAATGAAACCTCCCACATGTAACTCCAACCAACAACAGCAGATACCCTCCCTTTCACACTAACAGAAATCAAACACCTCAAACCCTCCCCAGCCACAGCTATCATGAAATACTAACAAGAAATTCCTACATCTCTCCCACACCGCCACACAACTTTTCCTCCGAGCCGCTAAAAAAGGTGATTTCCCAAAGATATTTTAAAAAATGCGCTAATAAATCACAATACCAAACAGGAAAAATCCCCAGAAACCCCAACAAATTACAGACCTATACACTCCTCATAGCAACATAAAATCTAGCTTATAGCCAACTGACTACAAACCGTCCTCCCCCCAGCTAAAAAATATTACCAAGTAGGGCTCGTCCCCAACAGCAAGCACAATAACACCAGAAAACTAATCTTACCATCCCCCCAGCACTGCAAACTAATAATATCCCCAGTTACCATACTCGCTATAGACGCGACAAGGCATTTGATAAACTAACTGGAACTTCGCCTTCAGGACACAACTCCTTTGAATAACAGGCCCCATATCTCGGCAATAAATGTCCATGCCCTATTACTCCCAACCTATCCAGCCAATGTATATAAAACGTACTTTATCCCAAAGATTCAGCATAAAACAATGGCACACTCCAGGAGCCCCCATATTCTTAATCCTTTCTATAGAACCACTAGCAGAAGCCATCAGACAAAACAACCCAATATCAGAATATAATAGGACAAAGAATTGAAAATTGGCTCTCTTTGCAGATGATATCATATTCAATTCAGCAATCTGCTGACTCTTACCGTAGTATATTGAAACATATCAGAGTATAGCCTCTATCCGACTATCAAACTGAACACATCCAATCCCAAATATTACCCGTATACAGAACCAACAACCCGACATACAACTCACCAAAAGGAAATTCAAATTTGAATGGCCAAAACAAAATAACTTTCTTGGTATAATCCTAACACATCCCCTTACCACTATACAAGCCAAACTTCCCGCCACTACTACAGTCTATTACACTCAACGAATAGATATTCCCAACACCACATTTCGGGTTTGGTCTGAATAGTCACGTTCAAAAATTAGATACTGCCAAAATTCTTTATCTATTTAGACATTACCCGATACAAATTAGCAAAACCTTTTCTTCCATAAGCCAAGTCGACATTTTAAATATTCAGTAATTCATTTCATATAACTTTGTGTAGTGATAACTGAAGTTTGGTGGGGGGCTCATTCGCTTAGAAAAAGCACACAAAGACTTAGTGCTCAATAGCACCACCTAGAGAAGGTATCCATGCGAACACCTTGGAGTTCATTATTTGCATTAGCTATAGTATTAACTCCTTTGTGTGAAGTTACACATAGTATTACATGTCCTGGGTGAGAACAACCAATTTTATAGTTGCTGCTTTTCTAATTAACAAATACACAACACGCCTAGTAAAGTGTCTTATGGTTTTTCTATCATGTCGGTCGCCCCCTCAACTTATCACTTGTTGTTTGCTACTTCATTAAGAACGGTTTTGTCTTTTCTTTCAAGTTATCAAATTCCAGAGCGCTGGACACCGACTCATTTATTCCGGAACTCACTTTTTGCCAATGTGGACGGGATTGTTAAAGCCTCGTGAATCACAATACCCTTCCGTGTCGTATCTCGTGATATTTGATGCCCGACGCGGGGCTCAGGTGTGGACAGCTGACCACTGAGGCAAGCTTCATATTAGTCTGTGCCGCTCTTGTGAACTGAACTGACAATGGTGCACCCAAGGTAAGCAATTTAATAATACCTTGATATGTCACTTCATATTCACGGAATGGTTAGGCAGAGTAAGGTTGCCTGTGTGTGTGCAATTTATTTAAACTGTTCACTTTAACCTGAGTTCACTGTAATGATGATAAAGGACCCTTGCAAAGCGTGTTATAAAACTTTTGAGAACCTGTGTATGTTGTAGAGAAAGGTCTGCAGTGCCCTCTTGTGGATTGTTGAAATAGTTCAGAAAGTTTGTGATGGTGTTGAGATTTTTGTTCATGTAAGCGTGGATAGAATCTGGAAGTTTGCAGAGACAAATTCTGGCCAAATTTACGTATCTTTCCTTCGGGATTGGGATCGGCCCCGTGATGCGGCAAGGACAGTAGAGACAAGAGGGACACTGATGGGAATTTTACAGTTGAGCGTTATCTCCTTGATTTCTGAAATATTGTGTGAAGGTCTCTAATTTGTACTTACTGATAGGTAGCGGGGTAGTCTGGAGCTGTATGTACGGAGGATATCTATAGCCCTTGAACAAAATCAGGTATTCCACAGATTCCACAAAATGGGTAGTGAGCAAAGTAAGACTGAAGCTGGACACTGCAGACCTAAAAAGGCAACTGACATAGTGTCACACAGGAAAGGTAAAGAGTGGGTTAAAGGAAGTTATGAGGTATTGAAGTTTTTGGGTATGTTAGATGATCCCCTGAGTGTGCAAAGGTGGGAGACAGCACTTGATGAAAATGGCAGCTGGCTCAAAGACAAAAAGTGGCACACCCAGGCAGAAGGTTGGCTTGATTTAAGTAGAGAGATAATGACAAAGGGTTGGACAAAGGTGGATGGGAAGAGGGGATGGTAGCCCTCTGGTAGACCACCCCCATACAACTGTGACAAACAGACTGCCCACATCCCACCAGTTCTCACTGAGGAAGAGGGGGAAGCTTCAAAAGGCATGACCAAAAGGGGAGGTAATACTGAACAGGACCCTGAGGGATGGACCTGTATCCGATGTGGGATACAGAACCCTGACTGGACAGACACTTGCAGAAACTGTGGGGCCCCTAGACCTTTCCCTTCAGTGAGACCGGTTAGGACAGAGTCTAGGATGACACATGCAGCTATTGGACCTGTACGTGAAATTACCACAGGAAATGAAGTCCTTCCCCCAGTACCTGCTGAATATACAACTGTTGAGGTATACCGACCTTGGTCTGCAACTGAGTTGATGGCCAACAGAGAGAAAGCCCCAGACCCCCTGCAAAACTCTGTGCCATTCCTGGAGTACATAGAGCATGTAGCTAAGTCTTTTAAGTGTACTTATCAAGACCTTGACACCCTGTGTTCCATGTGTTTTCCACGGGGAGCCTGGGATATGGCAAAAGTGTCATTTGGCCCCGAACTGGAACAAGTTAGACAGGCATATGGGGCGCAGAGGGTCCCATATGAGGAGACACTGCAGTCAGGGGCAACGTTCCTAAACGGACTGACTAAGTGGGCGAATCAGAGAATCAGAGAGAACCCAGTGTCCCTCAGTGACATCAGACAAAAACCTCAACAGACAGTAGAATTGTTTTACGGGGAACTTCAGACTGCTTTCAGACATATGGGACATAATTTGGCTGAACAGGGGATGATCACTTACTTCAGCGACTGTTTTGTGAAAGGGCTACGAGCACAGATACGTGACGGACTAGAGAGCTCCCTCCCTGACTGGAGAGTAGCAACCCCAATGACCCTGCTTCAGAAGGCAAAAGGAGTAGAGTCCAACTTGGCTCTTAAACAGTCAACAGCCAAAGTCAGACTAACTGAGGTTGCAGAAGCACCACCAGCCCCACGCAGAGGGGCATGCTTCAACTGTGGGGAGGAGGGACATTACAGAAACGACTGCCCCCAACCTCAGAAGCCCCAACACAAGCAAGAGGGTGGTAACCAGGGAGGGGGCAGAGGTGGAAGACGTCAGCAAGTCCAGACACGCCCCGACAGCAGTGACCCTGCCTATGCTGTTGCCCCTGCTGCCCGCTAGGAGGCAGGCAACCCTGTGTTCCCCGTGAAGGCTGTTGTCTCTACTTCAGGCACAGTCCCAGGCGATCAGGTACTTGATATTAAGCTGAACGGGGAGTTAATTCCTTTTGTTGTAGACACGGGGGCAGCCATTACTGTTATCAACAAGAAGTATCTGAAGCCTGATCAGATCTCCAGACAGACCACAAAAGCCTCTGGATTTGACGGACAGCGGGCGACCTATCATTTGACTCACCCCCTTTCACTTGACTTTGGGAAGATACTGGACCACACTGTGGTGACTAAGTGTCTGGTGCTTGAGGGCAGGGGACAGAACTTACTGGGGATGGATGTGTTGCAGGCACTGCAGGCTTGCATCCGCTATCACCCTGACGGTACTATAACCCTCTCTTCAGGCCTCCCTGAGAAGTATATCTGTAAAGTTCTGGCCCTGGCCATTGACCCGGTGATCATAAATCAGGTCCAACATGATGCACGGGTAGACAGTGAGGTCCCCACAGGCTTCTGGGCCACCTCCAAAACTGATGTACGGCTGCTGCCAGTCAGTCCAGTTAAAGTTGAACTGTCACCCGGCAAAAAGCCCCCTATGTTGCGACAATATCCTCTTACTCCTGCCCAGCAGGATGCTGTCAATACCCAGATCCAAGACCTCTTAAAGGCAAAAGTGATTAAGCGTACCCAGTCCACAGCTAATACTCCTCTGTTCCCGGTCAAGAAAAAGACCCAGAAAGGGCAACCGGAAACATACAGGATGGTCCATGACCTCTGAGCGGTCAACGAGTGTACTGAAACTATCACTCCAGTTGTCCCTAACCCGCACACGCTGCTGGCAGCTGTGCCTGAAACTGCTACCTTTTTCACTGTTATTGACCTGGCAAATGCATTCTTTTCTGTCCCCTTACATGAAGACTGCCAGTATTTGTTTGCTTTTACTAACCTTCTCATCCAGTACACTTGGTGCAGACTCCCACAAGGGGGGAAGAATTCCCCCACCCAGTACACCGCAGCCCTTCAAGAGGTGCTGGCAGATTGGATGCCCCCACCTGATGTTGTACTGTTACAGTATGTGGATGATTTACTTCTGTGTGCTCCCTCATTGCAGGACTGCCAGGATGCATCAATCAGTCTGATGTGTTTCCTCTTTGAGAAAGGTTGTAAAGCCTCGTGAATCAAAAGACCCTTATGGTCGTATCTCCGTGATACTGGCAAAATAAAAAACCTAGAATTGCCTGCTCCTCAATGATCAAAAGAAGAGAAGCCGGAGGACTAGGCCTCCCAGACCTAAGAGACTATTACATAGCAGCCAAGTTAAGCCAGCTGAAGCACTGGTGGTCAGATAACAGGGATAAAGTCTGGGTACACATAGAAAAACTCCACAATAATAGTACCCCACTACAAAACCGCATGCTGGCCACCTGCTGGAGAACAAATCCCCCAAAAACAAACCTCATTTCCATGCGTACAGCAGACTGGACCTGGAAACTCCTCTGGGCTTCCACCCAAAACACTGGGAAAATCCCTATGGAAAAAATCCCCTTAACCTTTATAGAAAATCATGACTTCACCCTCAATCTACACAAGTGGAAAGAGAAAGGCATAACACATATATAACAACTATTAAACAACAACAATGACCTGGACTTTGTCCACCTACACAGAAACCAAGGCATCCCACTCTCAGAACTCAGCACACACAATAAAATCAGTACAATGCTAAACAAGCTTCTATGTGCGACACCAGTCATCAACAAGGCATCTCCTTCTTCTTCAACACATTAGGCCAAAAATCAACACCAGCACCATCAAACAGAACAGAAAAATGGCAAAAAGACCTTGCAACCACAATATCCCAAAAGGAATGGAACAAGGCCTACCTATTCATCAAAAGAAACTTCCACTGCATCTCTCACCAGGAAGCAATACTAAAAACACATCTACGCTGGTACTATACTACCTCATTACTACACAAAATATATCCCAATACCCCTTCCACATGCTGGCACAACTGCAAAAAAGAGGGAGACCTTCTGCACACGCTCTGGAGATGTGACTGGATACAACATCATCAGCAGACTAATCAAAAAAGACGTGTCTAAATCTCCGGCCCAAGCTCTCCTTATGATCAACATGAACTCCTTTGCTCCAGCGCACAGGACTATAATACGACACATCTTTATGGCAACAAAACTGGTGATCATCAGACACTGGAAATCAATAGAAGCCCCACATATTAATGAGGTTATAGCGCAGATTAACACCACCTGTGCCTAAGAGAAAATTTACCAAAAACTGGGACACCTGGATGACTAGTACTTTCTACCACCAATAGCTTTATCATCAGCCATAGCCAAACAACTGATTTGTGAGAATTATAACGCCCAACATAGTCAGATCCAACGAAAAAAAACCTTTGTGCAGGCTCCATCCCCAAAGTTGTTAGTTTTCTCTCTTATTATTATTACTGTATCCATGTTCTGTTTGATTTAAGATAATGGAACTTAACAGACTAAAAGGAAAACAAATTGATCCATTTCTAACTACGCATTAGAGACTGACAAAGAAGGATAACTGGACGGACCCATTCCAGATAACCCAAATTTAGCTGAACATTAATAAAGATCTACCTAATGTACGACTAATTGATCAACTCAGTTGTAATGTTCAAAATATATGTCCGTTGATCACTATGCAATCAAGTATGTTAGGTTGCAAGACAAATTACTGTATGTAACTTTATTGTTTGTTAAAATAAATAAAAAAATACTTAAAAAAAAAAAATAATTTTATCGACCAAGAAAAAATCCAGACGGGAATAGCTTTGATGAGCTTTAGAAAAAAAAAGGTAAAATCTTTTTCATTTCCATGCAAGTATCTCCATACATCATGATAATTCGATTGATATATTGCATCTTTGATCGATGTCCTCTTCGCGCTGCCAGTTGTATCTAGTTCTAGATCTATTATAGAATCAAAAACTGCCCCAATAATTATTCCCAACTGTTGTTTTACCTTAATTTTTTTAAATAGTTCCTTCGTGAATTTGTTCTGATTGATGGCATAAATATTAACAAGTGTAAAGACCTTTTTGTTTAAATTGCAAATTATTATAATGAATCTACCTTCCTCATCTTGGTCTATTTTATTTAATATGAAATGCAAACTATTATGGATTGCAATTAAGACTCCACTTTTTTTCTTTTAATTGCATGCATAGTAGATAGTATTATAGAGACTATTTTTGTATCTATGTATATCTTTATGTACCAGATGTGTCTCTTGTAGGAATGCGATTTTACACCGTGAATTAATAATTTCTTTCCATACCAAAAACCTTTTCCTTGCTGAGTTTAGCCCTCTCACGTTAATGTCAACATTCATCTCTTATCATTATGTTCTTTTCTATCCTCATTCCTATTAATCCCCCCATCCCAACCACCTAGGCCTTTTGTAGAAATACATTCCTTCCTTAATAGTTAAAAAAAAAAAAAAAACTCATTTTCCTAACAAGACAACCTCAATGATAGGCAATGATAGACGCACATTGTTTTCCTCGCATTTCTCGCTAATGGAGCGCAGTTCATGATTATCTCTGTTGCTGAATGAGCTAGGAGGCTATTCAGCTCAGATCTAAGAGAGACCAACTGACTACATGTAGAAACACTGTTACTTTGCCTCGTAACTCATATTTTTCTAACGAGGCAACCTCAATGATAGGCAATGATAGATGCACATTGTTTTCCTTGCATTTCTTGCTAATGGAGCTAAGTTTATGATCATCTCTGTTGCTGAAAGAGTCAGGAGGCTATTCAGCTCAGATCTAAGAGAGACCAACTGATTACGTGTAGAAACACTGTTACTTTGCCTCTAACTCATTTTCCTAACGAGACAACCTCAATGATAGGCAATGACTTCTATATCTCATAGACGGACAATGGTTTTTTTGCATTTCTCACTAATGGAGCTAAGTTTATGAATATCTCTATTGCTGAATGAGCTGGGCAGTTATTTAGCTTAGTTTTAAGAGACACCAGCTGACCACATTTAGAAACAATGTAATATTGCTTTGTGAAGAAGACGCATGTTTTTTGGTAGTATTGAAAACAGTTTTTCTGTAACTCTGGTTGTGGTACATTAGTTTCCTGGTTTGGCAAACTTCTTTGTGAATGAGTGTGAATGACTTCTTATTCTACTTCTCTCATTAGGCCAGCCACCTAATGCTCTATTCTCTTCTGTCTAGTATTACCACCTGGGAGCTATGTACCAAAACCAGGGAATGTACCACTAAGCTTTGTGGCTAATGGGGGTAATCTGTGATTTGTGACTGATGGGCATATCTGAGTTTAGTGACTAATGGGGGGAATCTTTGACTTGTGACTACTTGGCATCACTGAGCTGCATTGCTAATGGGGGTCATCTGTGTCTTGTGGCTACTGGGCATCACTGATCTTTGTGGCTAATCGGGGTCATCTGTTACTTGTGGCTACTGGGCATCACTGAGCTGCATGGCCCATGTGGGATATCTTTGACTTTTGGCTATTTAGCTTCACTGCGATTTGTGGCTGATTGGGGTCTTCCATGGCTTATGGCTACTGGGTGTCACTGAGCCACATGCCTAATGGGGGTAATCTGTGACTTTGTAGCCACAAGTCTCAAATTACCCCCATTATCCATGTGGCTCAGTAAAAGATGACCTCCAGTATCCACAAATATCAGTGATGCCCAGTAGCCACAAGACACAGATGACCCTCCATTAGCAACAAAACTCAGTTATGCCCAGTAGCCACAAGTCACAGATCACTGAGCCACATGGATAATGGGGGTAATTTGAGACTTGTGGCTACAAAGCATTACTGAGCTGCATGGCTAATCATCTGTGACTTGTGGCTACTGGGCATAACTGAGTTTTGTGGCTAATGGAGGGCCATCTGTGTCTTGAGGCTACTGGGCATGACTGATCTTTGTGGCTACTGGAGGTCATCTTTTACTTGTGGCTACTGGGCATCACTGATGTTTGTGGCTCTTGGGGGTCATGTGACTGTGGCTACGGGTTACACCGAGCAGATGGCTAATGGGGGTATCTGTGTCTTATGTCTGGCATCACTGATCGTTGTGGTAGTGGGGGTCATTGGTGTCTTGTGGCTACTGGAAATCACTGAGCTGCATGGCTTATGGGGGTCATCTGTGTCTTGTGGCTACTGGGCATAAATGAGTTTGTAGCCTGTTGTGTCTCGTGGTTACTGGGCATCACTGATCTTTGTGGTCGGGGGTCACTCTTTACTTGTGGACACTGGACATCACTGATGTTTGGGCTCTTGGGGGTCATTGTGACTTGTGGTACTGAGTATCACTGAGAAGCATGGTAATGGGGGTCAGTGTGTTCTTATGGTATGAGCATCACTGATCGTTGTGGCTAATGGGGGTCGTTGGTGTCTTGTGGTTACTGGGAATCACTGAGCTGCATGGCTAATGGGGATCATCTGTGTCTTGTGGCTACTGGGCTCACTGATTGTTGTGGCTAATGGGGGTCATCTGTGTCTTGTGGCAACTGGGCATCACTGAGCTGCATGGCTAATGGGGGTCATTGGTGTCTTGTGGCTAGTGGGATAATTGGGCTTTGCCCATGTGGGATATCTTTGCTTTTTGTTACATGGAGCATCACTGATCTTTGTGGCTAATAGGGGTCATCAGTGGCTTGTGGTTACTTGGATCACTGAGCCACAAGGGTAATGGGGCTCCTCTGTGGTCTTGTAGCTATTGGGAATCACTAAGTTTTGTGGCTATGGGGGGTAATCTGTTACTTGTAGCTACTAAGCATCATGAGCTGCAGGGCTAATGGGCATATTGAGTTTAGTGATAATTGGGGGTCATCTGTGACTTTTAGATACCCAGCATCACTGATCTATGTGACTTATGGGGTTATCTGTGTTTTGTGGCTGAATTTGTGGCTAAAGTAGTTATATGTGACTTTGACTACTGGGCATCACTAAGCTGCATGGTTCCACACCACAACAACCCCCGCCCCCCTAAATGTCATTGAGCAATTCCGCTAATCAATGAGTATCATCAACCGCTTGTCCAATGCGCGTATCTACATGTTAATTTTATTTGTCTTATTTTATCTTGCACAGATTTGATTTATGTATGGACTATGACGGTTGGTAGATGCTAAAAACTGGTTAACAGGGGATCATATCTATGTGGTTATTTAAATAAATAAACTCTCAATCCCCATAAAGTGTTTTTGTTTTATTTTGTAATATGTCAAACTTAGTAATATGTGCTGTGAAATAGACAGTACCAATACTAGGTAAAGCATATATTGTCGAATAATAAACGAAACACATTTATAGGCTTGAGACAATTTTGTTGAAATAAACACACAGATACTCACTGGTTAACCATTTTATTCAGGATCACCAAGACCCCTCCCCACCCCCCCATTGACCTAGTCCAAAGAATTCGTCAAAATCCATAGATAATCAAATCTGTGCAAAGATAAAATTAGATAATAAAAAAAAACATGCATGAACAAAGATGATACTCACTCACTGCGGAGAAGTAATCAAGAATGACTAGGGGAATGTAATGACCACTATATACTAGACTGTAGCTCTCAGCGTTGCCAAGGATAGTAATTATCTGCTCTGAGCAAAATAGAATCTGTCACTGACCTCTGTCACTGACTGTCTCTAGCAGTCTCTTTCAGTCACTGTATGGTCTAGGCACTGTCCTTCAGTGACTGTTTGACGGCATTCTCATTCCAGCAACTGTCTGTCTTTGGCACACTCATTCCAGCCACTATATGTCTCAGGCACTCTTATTCCAGGACTGTCGGTCTCGGGCACTCTCATTCCAGTGGCTTGGTCTTGGGAAATCTCATTCCAGCGACTGTCGGTCATGGCACTCTTAATCCAGTGACTGTCAGTCTCGGGCACTCTCATCCAGTAACTGTCGGTCTTGGACACTCTCATTACAGGAATGTCGGTTCAGCACTCTCAATCAGCAGCTGTCTGTCTCGGGACTCTCATTCCAGCAGCTCTATGTCGGGCACTCTCATTCCAGCAGCTGTCTTAGGCACTCTCATTCCAGCGGCTGTCGGTCTTGCCATTCTCATTCCAGCGTTGTCGGTCTAGGCTCTCTCATTCCAGTGACTATCCATCTCGTGTTCTCTCATTCCAGTGACTGTCTGTGTCTCTGACTGTCGCTTTGTCTATGGGAGATTTATCAGAAGTGTCGAGAGCAGAACGCTCTAGTTGTCCATGGCAACCAATCGGAGCTCAAGTTTCATTTTTGTACAGCCGTTTATAAATACAGATGATCTCTATTTGGTTTCCATGGGCAACTGGAACAGTTTTTAACTCTGACACTTCTGATAAATCTGCCCTCTCTATATCCAGCTTACCCAACACATTAGTGTCTTATATGCACAGTAACCATCAAAGCTCAGAACTCATAGTAATGACCTGTGGGAGAACAGTACTAATCACAGCTCAGCTTCACACTGCCACAGCAGCAGCAATGGCTCCTGTATATGGTGGGTAATAAGTGGGATTTTGGAAAAGCGCAGGGTGAAAATTTGGCTCAAAGTAGTTCCAAGACGTTGTCACACGGCAACATCTGTGCAAAATTTGATGATTGTAAATCCAACGTGCAGATTCCTTTAGCAGACATAAAATACATACACACACATACACTCAGCTTATATTTATTTTATTTTATCTAATATATATATATATATATATAGTCCAATGTCAAATAATCCAAATATAATTGTTTTATTGATTTTTAGTCTCCTGACAACATAGATTCCAGTGGATATCCTTTTGGCATTTCTATAAACAAGATTTAAATATTTACAAAATCACATTTCTTCATCTAATATTGTAAGAAAGTTTTTTCAGGGGCAGTGCAGAGAGGAGAACTGCCAGAGCCAGGCACAGAAGCGACAGAGCTTCATTATCATAATTTTATAACTGATTTTTCAGCAAAACCACACAGCTCAGCGATTAAACAAGACATCTGCCTGCATCACTGTAACTACAGCATTCTCAAGGTATGTATGGTTCATGATGCATGAACTCAAAGGGTAGATTTACTTTAAGTAGCTGTATCCACTACAAAAATCATGTACAGGTAGCATAGTATGAACTCAAAAGTATATTGAATACACAGTTATCATTTGTTTATTTATAAATCACGTACAAGCAATATGCAGTAATGTTTATTTTTTAATTCTTGAAAAAAAAAATACATTCAAAAAAGCACACTCAGATCTTACTGCAATACCACTGTATCTGAGTGTGTGTGTTGTTTTAATGTATTGGAGTGGATCAAGACAATTACTGACCACTTAAATATTAAATCTGCCTGTTATTATAAGAGTTCCTGCTCATCTTCATCCTCAGATCCGGAGGGCCCCTGACGCACTTCCTCATACCATTTATTAGTGAGGCTTTTCATCTGTATACGGCCATGATGAAGATCCTGAATTGTAGAAGGACAAGAAAAAATAATCATTGATATTATTATGCGTTTCTATATTATAAGGCTACCATTATTGTAATTTTGTTGTTGGACAGCATCTAGGCCCTGTTTGAAGCTTTTTGGAATCTCTGCTGTTACCAGCTGCAGTACAGATTTACCGTTCTTATAGTGAAGAAATCTTGTCGCTTCTAGATATTAAACTTACATCATATGGATCCAAATCTTTCTTTCCATATTTATTATAATGTTCCTTTTTTGAGATAATCATGATTTATAAATCACCCTACTTATGTAAATTATGTGTTAAAAAGTGTAACTGTCACTGTTCTTATAATGGCACCAGGAAAACTTTATAAGATTAGCTATAATAGCCACAACCTACAATTATCCCCATAGCCCAACTTATCTACCACCCCCATAAATGGGGGTACCTCTTTGTTTTCATATCTTCCCATATATTTTATTATTATTTTTAGAATAATAATTTTTAGGTGAGGAAGCACCTAAAGAAGGTGCTCCATGCATTGTCTTGTTTTCTGGAAATAAACGGATCCTACTTTAAATGAAAAGAATGTGCCAGTGCCATATACGTACATTTTTTCCCCAATAGTGGTGCGCCACACGATGCACCACTATACATTTGGTTCAATGGAAAAGAGACGGCTAAGAGGGGACATGATTAATTTATACAAATATATGAATGGTCCATACAAAAAAATATGGTGGAACAGGTTAAATAAATTAAAAGACAAGGGGGACTGTCTCCATCTGGAGAAAACAAGGTTTACTCACCAGAGGTGACAGGGCTTTTTTACTGTGAGAACTGTCAATCTGTGGAATAGCCTTCCTAAGGCTTCCTTAGGGACAGCAGAGCCTCAAGAAGGGTCTAGATGCCTTTTTACACCTAAATAACATTTATGGCAAAGTTATATAGAATTGTTTCCCCTAAATCCTTCCTCATAAAATACCTTCCAAGGTTGAAAATGATGGAATGAATTTTTTCAAACCGTATAAACTATGTATGTAACTATGTATGTAATCTCGTGGTTACTTCATGGTACTCTTCATGGCTTTTATATAATGCTGCCTGCCGCACCTTCCCTTCTTAGCCCTGCCATGTGCCCAGCTTGTAGATTGTTGCCACCTATGGAGTATGTCAGTACCCAGGAAAACCCACATATTGATTTAGGGTTTCCAGTGGTATGAGCTGGACAAAAGATATTTGGAAGTTAAGTGCAATACTGAGAAGAAAATGCAATTAGTTAAACCTGTAGGATCACTGTTAAGGCCATGCCTCTAACCCCTGAGTATAAGCACTTCATACAGGGGCTGCTGTGACAGGGTACTGATGATATCGACCATCTGTCACAGTACAATATCAGAGCCTGATCGTGCCGATGGCTCTGTGCATTGCTGCAGTCAGAACCTTACATCGAGCCGCATGCCAGGGATCGAATTTATACAAACTAGGCTTTTTTGAGGGACTGCCTGTATATATGGATTTATAATGCATTTCGAACATCACAAAACTGTGACGCACTGGTAACCAGAACCCTACATGCATTAACAACAGTATCATAGTATTATAGTATATAAAGATAGAAAAAGACCCAAGTCCATCAAGTCCAACGTTTAAGAATTAAATGTTTTTCCCCCATAACACAAGGGGCCACATTTATCACTTTTGTGTGCCTAAGTGTAGTAGTTGCGCCTAAATTCTGGCGCACTGTTTTACCAGAATTATCACAAGCTACAACCATCTGTGATAAGTATATTTTCTGCCTCTTATTAATCACTTTACTTTAAAACAGTTTAGGCACAATTTTGGTGCAGTTTAGGCGCAATGCGGCACGCATGGCCCGGCCATTTCAACTGAGCCTGCTGCCGGGCCCGCCTACTCGGTCTACTGCAACTGCTGCCGTCCCCGGGCCTAGGCCATCCGCGGCCGCCCGGCCCACTCCGTCCGTGGCAGCCGACCAACTCTCTCCATCGGCGGCCACTCGGCATCCTACTCCAACCGCGGGCGCCCGTTCTAACTCATCTGTGGACGCCCGTTCCGCGGCTGCCTGGCCCAGTATGTACGCGGCCGGCCCACTCCGTCCGCGGCTGTCCGACCTCACTCCATCCACAGCCGCCTACTACTTCCGTCACTCCCCGGGCACGTAGGCCCGCGTGATGCCACAGCCATCTACCAGCCAGAAGAAACCCGCTGGCATGATGCCACAACAGCCGGTCTCCAAGAAATGTAAGTACCTATATATGTATGTATATCTATATGAATGTATGCTGTATGTGTGTATGTGCTGTACTTGTGTGTATTTGCTGTTCAGTATATACTGTATGTATGTGCTGTATGTGTGTATTTGCTGTATGTATGTGTATATGCTGTACAGTATATACTGTATGTATGTGTGTATATACTGTATGTATGTGTGTATATGCTGTACAGGATATACTGTATGTGTGTATATGCTGTACAGGATATACTGTATGTGTGTATTTGCTGTATGTATGTGTACATGCTGTACAGTATATACTGTATGTATGTGCTGTATGTGTGTATTTGCTGTATGTATGTGTACATGCTGTACAGTATATACTGTATGTATGTGTGTGTATATACTGTATGTATGTGCTGTATGTGTGAATATGCTGTACAGTATATACTGTATGTGTATTTGCTGTACAGTATATACTTTATGTATGTGTATATGCTGTATGTGTGTGTATTTGCTGTATGTATATACCATATACCATATGTAGCTGTGTATATACTACATGTATACGCAGTATTTGTGTAAATGTTGTATATACCATGTGCATCTGCTGTATTTACTGTATATATGTGAATATGCTGTATGTATCTGCATTATGTGTGTATACTGTATGTATGTGTGAATATGCTGTATGTAGATTCAGTATGTGTGTGTATATGGTGTTTTTATACTGCATGTATGTGTATACACATCGGATGTATACCGTATGTAAAAGAATATGATGTTTGTATGCTATATGTATGTATATAAACAGTATACTGTATATACAACTTTGATGCATATATACTTTATGTATATACAGTATGAGTTTGTATATACTGTATGTATTAGTGTATAAATGTATGTATGAGTACATAAATGTGTGCATATGTGTATGCGTATGTATGTGTGTACGAGTATATAAAAGTGAGTGTAGAATCTTCTGTGTGTGTATTTAAGTGTATAAATGTGTGTGATTATATAAACGTGTGTGTATGTATGAATATTTTTCACGGTGCGGTGAGTTAAAACTGCATCACAGTCAGTTTTGAGGTGGTTTTAGGTGCAGTTTTGTTAATTTAACAAGTGAAAGGCATTTGTGGAACAATTTTCCCATTTAAAATAAAATGAAATCATTCAGTTCATGTCTTTTACCTGTTAAATTAACAAAACTGCACCTAAAACCACCTCAAATTTGATTGCGATGCAGTTTGAACTGCAACGTGTGACCGCACCCTAAGGGGGAGGGGGGCCCCATGAAGAAATCTGCTATGGGGCCCTGACTCTCCTAGTTACGCCACTGCACCCAGGTGTGTGACACCCTGCACCCAGTGACCTCCTCAGCAGTGGCTTCTCCTGGAGGGGATCCCCCAGTGCTGGTCTCCTGCTGCACCCCTGTAATTCTGCACTGTATCCCCCTCTGACACACTGGTGATACTGTGCAGAATTACATGGAGGACACTTGTGTGTAGTATCTGCAACATTCTGCAAAGTTCTGCAAACATTCTGCAAACTTCTGCAAAGTTCTTAGCTCTCTTGCTGTGAGCTCAGCGTTTTGCAGAATGTTTTGTAAATAGAAGGTGATGAACTGTAAATAGAGTCTGCAGCTCCTGTCTGCAGTGTATCTAATGTATCTATTATATGTTCCAGTGTCTGGCTGAGCTTTGCTGCTAGAAATGAGCTGTTCTGCAAAGGGGCTCAGTGCTTTCTTCTCAGATAACGCCACCTTCGGGCTGGAGTGTTTTTGCGCCCGTTTTTGCACCTAAATGAAAACGTTGCAAGTGATGAATATCATTAGGCGCAGCAAAACATCTGGATTGGTAAGATAGATGAGGGAAAGCTGGTTATTTTTGCTGCACGGCTAATTTGATGTTTAATCGCAAAAATGGCGCAAAAACGGTGCGCCTGAATGAAAAGGCGCAAAAACAACAGAAAAAACGAGTGATACATGTGGCCCAAGATATTTTTGTTCTGCACCGGTTCTTCTCATGGTACATCCCTGGCTCTTCTTGGCTTTGGTCCCTAAAATTAAGCTTACCATCCACCAATACCCCCAAATCTATTTCAGCTGCAGTTTTACCAAATAATTGACTCTAGTACATAATTGCATGTTTTGTTTCCATAGCCCAAGAGCATAACTTTACATTTATCTACGTTAAACCTCATCAATCATTTCCCTGCCCATTTTGCCAGCTTCCACATATCCACAGCACAAATTCCACTGCAGAAACTAAATACTACAGACCCCAGAGCAGTGCACAAACCAGACAATAATAATAATGGAGATTGTCCAAAGCAGTCCAAAACCCCCAGTGCAGTCACTAATAAGAATCCCCGAGTGGGGATATAATACTGGAGACCCTATTAAGACAGAAGTTGAAAGCTGAAAATGTACAGGGATAACTATGTAAATGGTTATAAGTCCTGTACAGGTTATTACACCAAAAATAGGTGCCCCACACAAATGTAGAATATGCAAAGCCTATAGTACCCCTCATGATGAGGAGAAAAGAGTGAGGCAATACGACAATATCAAAAGTAAGTGTAAAAAATTACAATCTTTATTTATGTAGAATTAAGCACATAAACACAATTAAAATTTATTGGAATTTGTATGACAGGGTTAAAGGGTAAATATACAGCAGAGAAAAATGACCCGGACACACAAATTGCATGAGAATAATTAGAAGGGTTGGTGTATGTAGGGTAGAATATACCTGAGAGTAGCATGAACCCATGCAATGGTAATGGAACAGCAATGCTCGTGCCAGAAAATGATGAAGCTTGAAAACGATTTGACATCTAACCACCAGTCTTTACAAGTATTGCGGATGATTGTGCACCGTGTCCGGGGATGACTGCCGACGCGCGTTTCGGCTCGTATTGAGCCTTCGTCTGGGGGTGGCGTCATCCTGGTTAAAGGTCACCTATAAGGAGGAGTTGAAGCAATAGGAGCGTATTCATCGCGTCATATTCTCGCGAGTGTCTGGACCACGCAATCACGGCATAACCACGCATGCGTAGCCGCTGTCATATTCTTAATTTGACTTATGTGCTGTGGTTTTCACAGGAATCACCATGAACTTTCTGTCCAGGGAACAGACCTGGCACACTATATTAAATCATGTTTTCAACGACACAGGGTCTGGTGGAGATATGGCAGGACGTGTAAATGTGAGCGCGACACAAAGAATTTTAAATAATCTTTTACATAGGAGAATGAAAATTTGGTGGAACGGTGCATTTCTGGAGAAATATGTTGAATTGAAACTGATCCCTAGAGGGTTACGCGTACAAGTCTTCCCATCGTTTCAAATCGATAATGAGACATTCATATCCAAGTGGGAAGCATCATGCACAGAGTGTCCCGAAAAATTCATGCGTCTCCTGATTGAAGATAATAAAACCACCTTGGAAAACATCAATAAGGAGATAGAGTCCACCCGCTTAACTCTAAACTCCTTACATACTCAGGAAGAAGGTAATACTTTCGAGCAAACATTGGAGACCGAATTTGAAAAGTGGGAAAAGGAAATTTATACGTGATCAGAATGACTTCTCTCAAAACAGAGTTCATCAGTGGGCACGTCCAGGACGATATAAAATATATGCAAGATCAGATCGCACAATTAGTCGATCCTCTTCCGTATCATCGGTAACCTCCACTAACGATCAAAGTGAAAATATGAGAGGACAAAGTAACCAAGGGACGAAACGAAAATATGGCCAATCCCAGAACATCAATAAGCGACGTCCGGAAACTCGCAGTGTTGTCAATGACTACCAACTCAAGGTAATCAACTTGTCTAAACTCGTATTGACCTCCACTGAACTTGAAGTGCTTGAAAGGGGCTTAACCTTCTCTCCTAGCACTAACTTTGATGTTTTTTCCGCAGTAAAAGACCTTCATCTATTTGGGAGGTCTTTGGTTTTCAAAAATTGGTTTGACACGAAAGACACGAGGGATATCTTTGATACGCAAACGGAGGTTGAAGCTGTTAAGATCTTGGAGGAGCTACAAAGAGAGCATAATGCTGACATCAGTGTCCCACAATGCATAAGAAAAAGATCAAAAAAATTTCCAAGCTTGAATATCTGCCCAGCGGTTGATCAATTCATCAAAACAGTTACATATGAATTTACAAGATTAGATCGACAGGTAAGTAATAACAACCTAACCAATACCCAAAGACACTGTATCAATAATCTATAGAGAGATAAATCCATTGTTATCAAACAATCGGATAAAGGCGGCAATGTTGTGTTGTGGCCGCAGGAAATGTACGAGGCTGAGGCCTATAGACAGTTGAATAACAATCACTGTTACAAACGTCTGACATTCAATCCTATGTCACAATTTAAGAATGAACTGAACAGTATACTCTTACAGGCACAGAAAGACAAAATAATCAACAGTGACGTCTATGACAGTTTGAAGACGGATGATCCAGTGGTCTCAACCATGTACCTATTGCCGAAAATTCCTAAATATCCGAAAACACCACCAGGACGACCGATTATATCGGGGAGAGGAAGCCTTACCGAAAATGTGAGTAGGTTTATAGATCACTACCTGAAGCAAATGGTAGTTAATCTACCATCGTATACACATGATACCATGGACCTCCTACGTAAAATTGACGGGATCCATGTTGAGGATGATACACTGTTAGTTACCTGTGACGTCGAGTCACTTTATAGTAGCATAAGACATCAAGATGGTCTCAGAGCTGTAAAATATTTTTTAGCAATGGAAAATTTGACACCATGCTTTTCTATATTTTTAATGCAGTTGTTTGCTATGTCGTGCTATCTCACAACTTTTTTGTGTTCAATGTGTCCTTCTTCCTGCAGCTCCAGGGTACAGCAATGAGGGGCGTCTTGCGCGCGATTATACGCCAATCTGTTCCTGGGGCTGTGGGAGAGGGACCTATTGGGGGGTGAGCGGGATGTCGCGATGGACCGGGTCCTCTTTTGGGCTCGGTATATCGACGACATCCTGATCATCTGGGAAGGCGACACGACTGATTTACAAACCTTTTTTGAGAAATTAAATGACAATCCCTACAACATTAAACTGACTTACAGTGCAGATAAAATCAGTATTCCTTTTCTAGCTGTGACCATAAGGAGTGACTCTGAAGGCTATTTACAAACAGATGTCTACAGGAAACAGACGTCAGTTAATGCATTACTACATGCAACTTCTTCACATCTGAAGCAAACAATCTCAGCAATTCCTATCGGTCAATTTTTGCGCATCAGAAGGATTTGTTCGACAGATAAAGATTTTGAGAAACACGGCAGCGACCTACGGTCACGTTTTCAGCAACGGGGATATAGTAATCGAACTATCAAAAAAGCGTACTGGAGAGCAAAAAGAACAGCACGCCAAGACCTGTTGGTACCAAGAACTAAAGAAACAACATCTGAACAGGTAAGATACATCACCACTTACCATTCTCAGTGGCCACAAATGCGCAAAATATTACAAAAATACTGGCCAATCTTGAAGTGTGACCCCACCTTAACAAAATATATTACACCGTACCCTGCCGTGACTGCTCGTAGGTCCAAAAACCTACATGACCATCTAGTAAGGAGTCATTATGTCTCAGGTAAAACGCAAACAATCTTTGGGGCAAAGCCTCCGTCATGGGGATGCAAACCTTGTGGTAAATGCATTGCATGCCCCAATGTGGAACATGCCACTAATTTTACCAACTCAGCAGGCGATAAGGAATTTAAGATTACCCATACCATCACATACAACACAAAAGGTGTTGTATATTATGCGACACGGCCGTGTAATCTTATTTACATAGGCCTCACAACCCGGGCAATGAAAATCCGGGTAACAGAACATATGAGAGACATCAAGGCTACGTCCGACCCTAATTTCGACCCTGAGGGTAAACCAGTAGCGGCCCACTTCAAGATTAAACATGACTCTGACCCCAGGCTACTGAAAGTTTGGGGGAATTGATAAAATTGTGTTGGGGATCAGAGGCGGTTCAATTAAAAACAAATTGGCTCAACACGAAACGCGGTGGATCTGGACCCTCTATACAATTTATCCAAAAGGCCTCAACGAAACCATTAGCTTCGCCCCTTTTCTCCAGTAATCCACCAATTCCACATACTTCATCATATCAATTCGAAATTTTTAATTGTGTCATGCCCACATAACATGTTTGGCGTCCATTAATATAGGACTTGTTTTTAACGTATCTTGTGTTAATTTTATCTGTTTAACGATTTTTCTTTTCAGAAAGTCTATAGGTCCCAACCTGTCAAGAGACATACATCACAATTCCTTACATTTTTGGTTCATACATTTGAGGAGTATATGAGTCAATATTCCGGGACTAATATACTGCTGTCTGGCTTGCTACAACCATGACATAAGATCATAATAATATGGACAAACCACAGCCATGATGGTAACATTTGGATGTAATATCTTGTGCAGGAACGTTTAACCTGTACACAATATCGTAAATAATCAACTCATTTTATTCTCTTTTTTAGTTTTATGATATGATATCAACTGTGCATTATAAAGTTTAATTGGTCTGTTTAGATTTATCACTCAATTCCCTTTTCATTCTCACATCTTCACTCACATCCTTCACTCCCCTCACCTTCCCTTTCTTTTTCCTTCACTTTCACCTGGCACCCCTCTCAACTCACCATTATTTGTCAAGATATAAATAACAATTATAACCCTCTACAGTAGAGTTACCTTATGACTATCAATATTTTTAAGTGTACAATCAATGTTATTTTTGATATATCTGACATTCTATATACAGTAATGATGGATGTTATGGTTATTGTGAGGTATCATTATTTCATCATGTTATAATTTTTTTGTTTTTCCCTTTGTATTTAATATTGCTTCACCAATTGGATTGTTTTAATTTAAGTAGTAATTTATGAATTGTATTCAGCTATGATATAGAAATGTCTCACACTAATATCATGTCAAAATGCATCTTTAGCACTGACACTTTATTCATTCATATGTATTATATTGTGCATTTCGCATATTAACACTCGCTTTTAAAATCGGCACTTGTCACTTTAATGTACTAGGCACACAATCACATAGGAATTGATATTTCTATATTTCCGGCCAAAAACTTACCTGTTATCGGCTCCTCAGGTGCACGGACTGGTTTGTACCCACAGTGCGCATGAGCGGGCTGGACGGCAACTACGCATGCGCGATCGTGCCGCGACCACGTGATCCAGACCCTTGCTCCCTCCCGCGAGAATATGACAGCGGCTACCTTTAACCGGGATGATGCCACCCCCAGATGAAGGCTCAATACAAGCTGAAACGCGCATCGGGGCGGCAGTCATCCCCGGACATGGTGCACAATCATCCCCAATACTGGTAAGGACTGGTGGTTAGATGTCAAATCGTTTTCAAGCTTCATCATTTTCTGGCACGAGCATTGCTGTTCCATTACCATTGCATGGGTTCATGCTACTCTCAGGTGTCTACCCTACATATACCAGCCCTTCTAATTATTCTCATTATGACTGTCTTTTTTCTCTGCTGTATATTTACCCCTTAACCCTGTCATACAAATTCCAATAACTTTTAATTGTAATACTGGAGACCCCCATAGCCTTTATATATTTTAAGATACCTCCAGAGCTAATCTTCGATGCAGGAGACCCCTAGAGCTTATCTATAAAGCTGGAGAGTCCTAGAGCTGATCTTTATAATGCATTATAATGCAAGAGACCCCCAGATCAGTAAAAAAAAACCCAAAACAAATACCTCTCCATTATAAGGCAAGAGACCCTCAGATCAGTAAAAACCAAAACAAATACCTCTCCGCCTCCTCTTCCCCTTGCACCACACTGACTCTTCTTTCTGTGTGCTGCTTTGCTATATTTTCTGATGCTGGTACTATGTGCAGACGTCTTTACCCAAGGCAGTGGGGAGACCTGGGAGCAGTAAGAACAGTAGATCTGACATTTACTCACTGCAACCGGATTCACTCTTGCTCCTGGAGCTGCATTGCCCTTGATCCTGACATTGTCACATAGAACCAGCGTAATAAGCCAGACCAGAGCAAGAGGGAACCTGGGAGCTGTTAGTACATGTCAAAAGTACTCACCGCAACCCAACCTCCAGCACCGTTGAGCGCATGTAGCCTGTGATTTATATAGCATGATTGGTTTTGGTGTAGTCCTCATGTAATATATTTAGTAATGTTGTACTTTTTATGTAACAAGCTTTGTTACATTACAATTTTTAGGTACTAAACATGAGATCATCCAAATTTCTAAACTGACATAAGATGGGGAATTAATGGGGGCCCACAAAATTTGCCAGTCAGGGGTTCCGAAATTCCTAGTGGCAACCTTGGGTTTGATTTGTTTTTCGGGTCAGTCTCTGTCTTGAGATTAGAAGCCCCAGCTCATGTCAACAAACTCCATGTGCACAAACATACCATGGTGGTGGTGGTGGTAGGGGGGTGATGTGCACCCCCCTCAGGTGCAAGTTAAGTGCTGAAGAATATAGCTTATACCCCAATGAAAAGTCAGCCCAGCCCTCTAGGAACCAGAACCTTTTTACTCTAAAACAAGATCTGAACCATGCATTTAACTCCCTGAGTTCCCACTGGCCTGCCTCTACTTAAAACCCTTTCTACCTCCTCAACTACAGTAACTCAGCTACACATACACCTTTTTACCTCCTGTGTGAGCCGACGTGTGAAGAAAGGATTAAGGTATTTTGCATCCAACCACAAGAAACCCTTGAGATTGTGCTGCTTGATGTAATGAGCCTCATACTCCTCTTCCGTCAACTCAGATAAGTGCTCAGACTCCACCGTATTCCCCTGCAAAAAGAAGAGACATTTTAAACAACAGCAGACAAAAATCCCAACAAATAGCCCTTTAACTTGTTATCAGGAATAATGTTGAACAAACCCATCTGCAACATTCGGGTGCATAACAAACATGGCGGATTCAGCACCCAGGGAAGAACAACAGCTTGTCAAGCCGGCTTAAGCCAACTAATCAGGTTTCAGACCCTTTGCAACCAGCTTGTGCTGATTTCAGAGGAAACACATGCAATTGGTAACAGACACCAATAGGAGAGGGATATGAGACAGATTTCTGTGCCAAAATCCAGAAAGTCGACATGCCCTTTGGGTGATGTCACACATGGCTTTTTTAGCCCTTTTTTGGGCCGTTTTTAGTTAGTGTGTTTTCAGATCGTAAAAAACGCATGCATTAAATAACACATGCATTTTAGTCCGTTTTAATTGCGCAAATTCGGAAAACCAGACAAAAAGGCATGCGTTTTCAAAAACGCATCCGTTTTTTACAATCTGAAAATGCATTAACTAAAAACGGCCCAAAAATGGCTTAAAAACACCATGTGTGACATCACCCTTGGGGTGCTGTCACATGGTGTGTTCTTGGACCACACTAAAAGTGCATGTGTTTTAATAAATGTGTTTTAATAACGCATGTGTTTCTGCATGTTTACCATGCGTATAGCTGGTTTGAATCAGTTTTTTTCTTTATTCTGGAAATGTAAGCAGCTGTGAAACTGCCAAACGCAAAGAAAACATTTAAAAATGCACTAAAACATTCAAAGAAATGTCCAATAACACACCCTTATACTGCTGTCACACAGTGCATTCTTAGTCCATTCTCTGTGCATTTTAAACGTATGAGTTTTTGGTCACCATGCGTTTGGCTAGTCTGAATCTGTTTTCCTTTATTTCTGGAAATGTAAGCAACTGTGAAAATGTTAACACAGCTGCTTACACTTCCAAAAATAAATAAAACCAACCAGCCATGCACATGGTAAACATGCAAAAACGCATTCGTTTTCAACGCATTAAAAAAGGCACCATGTGACACAGGTGGCAGGTGAAGGAGACAGCTAGGATTCTGAACAGAGGGAAATACAAAAGTGTGTGGAATAGGGGGGATAGTGAACCGCGGGGACTCTGCTATCAGGTCTGTGTGTGTGTGTTTGTGGGGGGAAAACTGAGCAATAAAATTACAGTCACTAGCTACAAGCTGCTGTCAGCTTGAAACATACAAGGATCAGCTACACAACTCACTGACCTCCTTCCGCCATGTAGTGAGCAGACAGGGCAGGGACTTACAGCACTCCTCTCTACTTGAGATCCCACTCCTTCAAAGGCTTATGCTCACACTGCTTTGCTCCGGACTTTACTGCAGCTCCACCTCCTCTCCTAGGCTTCATTCACGTCGATGTGCAAAGGGGTAGCTGCCAGAAGCTTCCCTTGCCTGGAGAAGCACAGCAAATGTCAGCGTCTGCTACAGGCTGCAGTCAGGGCAGCAAGTGCTCAAAGTGGAGGGCAGTACTACTAACTGCACACACTGCTCTGCAGCATTTGACTCACTACTGCCATAATGTGGGAGGAGGCAGATCTTGTTTTTGGTGATGCAGAACTGCCCGAGACTCAGTTCCCCAAATACTCAAACTGTAGAAATAAAGTGCACAGTGTGGTGCAGCCCCCTGGAGGAGCTGGTATCTGTCGCCTGAAGCAAGATTTTAATCTTGCCTCATAGTAGATGCATCCCTGATTGTAGTGCAGGGCAGCCTTAATATTATTTGCATTCACAGCATCATATAGTCATACCTTAAAGGACCAGTACTAGAACCATTTGCATTTTCAGCAACATATTGTAATACTTTATTTAGTACTATTTGCATCATACATTGTTCAATTACAGTTTTCAGTCAGATCTTGTTGCAGTGAACGCAGTGGCTTATTTGGCAAATAACCTACTTAACAGCAATCAGAGTGTGCATTGATCCTAAGTGGTGCAGTGTCCAAAGTGGGATTTAGGATTAACCCCTTCCCGATGCGCGCCGTACTAGTACGGCGTGCGCCGGGTCCGTGCATGGAGAGGGCTCGCGGGCTGAGCCCTCTCCATAGTGGTACGTCTTTGCTGCATATTGCAGAAAAGCGTACCGGTAACACCACGCGACGCGGTGCTAGCACGGATCGCGGGGAGCTTCCTCGCGTATCGCGCCGGCAATGCTGTCGGTGGCTTCAAGAATGGCGCCGCTAGGAAGCGCCGCCATCTTGTCGTGGATCGCTGCTCCCCGATGACGGTCACGGGGAGTGGCGATCCGTCGGAATGGTAACCTGGGTGTTACGAACACCCGAGGCTACTTCGTTTAAACCATGCATACATTGTCTAATTGCACATTGTAATGCATGGGGAAGGTAAAATCCACCTATACTCCATACTGTAGTATGGCAGTATATGATAAGATCGATCAGACTACCTAGGGTTAGAGTCCCTGGGAGTCCTGAAAATAGTAAAAGTAAAAATAAAAAATATTTTGTACAGGAGGTTTTAATTTTTTTAAATGCATGAAAACATTAAAAAAAACCTATACAAATTTGGTATCCACGTGATCGTACCGACCCAAAGAATAAAGCAGAGATGTCATTTGGAACGCCCAGGAAGTGAAAGCTGTAAACCAGCCCCAAGAAAAACGTCACAAATGTGGTTTTTCACCATTTTCACTGCCATTTGGACTTTGTTTTTTTCTTTCCCGCTTCCCTCCCAGTACACAACCATAGAATATTAAATACCGTCACTGATGCAAGTGCAATTTGTTTACGCAAAAAAATAAGCCATAAAGCTCTTTATGTGGAAAAATAAAAAGTTATAGATTTTTGAAGTTAGTTAGTTATTTAGAGTGAAAAATGGAGTGAAAAAAACTAAAAAGGCCAAGTCGTTAAGGGGTAAGGGACCAAAGCTTGAGGGACTTTACCAGGTAACTGGGGGGGAGGAGCCAGTTTGGAAAATGTAGAAGGGCGGGGGAGGAGAGGAAGAGTTGCAGGGAGTTCTAGTCTCAACTGGTGTGACCCCAATAAGTTTGCCAAGTCAAGAACGTGTATGGGTATGACCATGGTGAGTCTTCCGCCAATTATCCTTCCCCCTACTCCGTTATTCCTCTCTTTGTGCCCCATCCCCGAAGTGTTGTAGCTGTTGCTGCACTAAAGTTATACCCAGGGATTAGTACCGCAAGGCCTCCGTCCTCTTTTCTCTCTAAGGGATTCCAGTTTTATTCAGGGTGTCCTTTTTTCCAATTAGTCCCCTAAAATTGTGTCACTTTGTAAAAGTGTTTCCTAGGATCCATACTGGGGAATGTGGATAATATAGAGAAGCTGTTGCATTAAAAAAACCATTTTGATTAAATTACATCTGCCTACTTCTGTTATCGTACCGACACCAAGAATAAGTAGACATGTCATTTGGACGCAGAGTGAAAGCTGTAAATCCAAGCCCACAAGAAAACGTCACAAAAGTGGTTTTTCACCATTCACTTGCATTGGAATTTTTTTCCCGACTTCCCAGTACCGCATGATATTAAATACCGTCACTCTGAAGTGCAATTTGGTACGCAGAAAATAGGCCATAAACACAGCCCTTTATGTGGAAAAAATAAAAAAGTATAGATTTTGAAGTTGGTGAGTGAAAAATGGAGTGAAAAAATAAAAGAAAACAGGCCAAGTCGTTAAGGGGTTAAGGGACCAAAGCTTGAGGGACTTTACCAGGTAACTGGGGGGGGGGGGTAGCCAGTTGGAAAACATGTAGAAGGCGGGGTAGAGGGAAGAGTTGCAGGGAGTCTAGTCCTCATCTGGTGTACCCCAATAAGTTTGCCAAGCTGCGGATAAGGGATATCAGCTGTATGTAGCCGGTAAACTACCAGCTTGCAACAAGTGTAGTTGAGTACAGAGACATGTTTAAAAAAATCACAGCAGGAGCGAGGTTTGATTTATTGTATCGATCTCAGAACCAGTGAGAATAAGACTATATTGATGCTGTATAAAACGAAACTCTGTTAGCATCACAGAGAGAAGTAACACCTGTTATAGTGTGAAGTTTAGCAGATTCGAGTGTTAATTCAAGCCTTTCTGTTCTGCGCTAGCTCAGAATACCAGGATGATCGGTGCTAAGTTATCACTTCTCTATATCTGATTATTCACACACAAATATTTTTCATACAGATTACACACATCTATTTTTTTGTATAGTCTCTTGTTCCTATCTATCTGGTTGTAGAGTAACATATTGGATTAAAGAATGCCACTGACTAGCCAATATAAATTTTCGCAACCACTCGCTACCTATTGCTGTTGATTAAAAACTAACACAGTTAGTGTTAGTAACTTTTATTTATCCCCTTTATTATCCTCTTTTATTGGTCCCCTTTATGATGTACCCCTCTTGCTCCTCCAATCGATATACGTCCCTCGCGTCGGCATCCGCAGCAGCCAATTCCGACAGGTGCCGACATAGGAACGAGGCAGTTATTGGACAGTGTTGGCAAATTCTAATTCACGCATGCGTGAGTACTTAAAAATAATTGTCATCCTCTAACCTACAGCACTTGCGTATAGACTTAGAAGAATTGAGGAGGATTATCAGTGGATTATCCGCTGCATTGGCACCTACGATGCCTACACAGAGGAGGTGATGAATATCTTTTTTTTAAATCAGGTCTTTTATTGAAACATCTCCAAACCCTTTTTCCATTAACAATGACGACAATCCCAACAAACTATCCCCCTCACCCCCCCAGTCAAACCCGCATACAATCCGTAAGAGTCCATAACTTGGCCTCTCGTCACGGAGGTAAGTGTTAATATTCTGTATATCCGTCTTCATGGATTTTCAGGTTATTCATCTTAATTTTCCAGTACCTCATACAGCATCACTCATTTACGACACAAGACAAAACAAAACTATTTAATAACGCACACAGTCATAATAGGGCGTCTCAAAGAGGAGAGGGGATCTATCAAGAACCTAGAGGGGAGACCTGGTGTAGCAACCATGGTCCCCACAGGCGTCGTCCAACTTTTCATGGCCTTTCTTTTTTTGTTACACTCCCTTCAACCTAATATTCCTTGAGCCGTTCCTTCAGCTCCTTAATGTGGGGGGAAGCGGGTGAATCCGTTGACGCTACAATTTACGTCGCCTGATACAATAGTGGGACATACCTATGATGTCATATATCCTCAGTAGACCAACAAGCAGATCCGTGGATACCTCTAATCGTATGGAATATATCTTAAAGATAAGGTTCCAGCACTTTTTTCCAGTATCCACCCAGTTGTATACATTCCCAGTACTATGTATAGTTGCCTCAGGCATGTTGCATTTTGGCAGTTAGAGTCCAGCATGGCCCCTATTTTGGCCAGCTGGCGTTTTGTAGGATGTGCAGCATAATAGTTGTGAGAATCCTACTACTTTGTTGAGAGAGAGCACTGGTGGTTAGGGAAAGGTTAGTGTCCCATTGAGTGTCTGTGAGTGGCCCTATATCCGTTCTCCCATTGGATCTGTAGGAAATGTTAACGCTTGAAGGAAATGTGTTGCAGTGCCCCATATAGCATTGAAATGAGCCCCTGGAGAGGAGCCAGATACAGTAGTGATTAAACTCTCCCAATCTTTGCATGTCATGTCTAAAGATGCTTGGGTCTCATATGATATCTTAACTGTAAATACACTAAAAAAGGCAGTGTTTGGCAGTTGATATGTCTCCTTAATGGTTTCAACGCATTTTTATTCCCCATTAGTCTGGATCTCTTTCAGGACCATGCCCTTGCTGGACCAAAATTGGGGTTCTTCCATTTTTAAAAAACTCGCAAATCGTTGTATTGTGCCAAAGGGGTGTGTGGCCACTCACTCCTGTCATCCCAGCATGCTCTTTCCCCTATCCCCACACCTTATATGTAACGCCAAATGTGGGGTATACTGGTCTCATTCTCTCACCCTCTTCTATGCCCTTCAAGAAGTGTATGGGTATGGCCCATGGTGAGTACTTCCGCAATTATCCTCCCCACCTACTCCGTTATCCTCTCTTGTGCCCATCCCCGGAAGTGTTGTGCGGTTGCTGCCATAAAGTGATACCAAGGGATTAGGTACGCAAGGCCTCCGTCCTCTTTTCCTCTCTGAAGGGATTCCCGTTTAATTCTGGGGTGCCTTTTTTCAAATTAGTCCCCCCTAAATATTGTGTCACTTTGTATAAAGTGTTTTCATGGTATCCATATGGGAATTGTGGATAATATATGAGAAGCTGTGGCATAAACCATTTTGGTTAAATTACATCTGCCATTTGCTTAAGGTAGCTTACAACAGGTGTTCACCATTGACCTGGAACCTGTCCAGTAATGTATCAGATTGTTCTGCACGTATGCCTGTGGCCGCCTGGACACCACCACCCCCAAGTATTTTAAACTCCCTAACGTCTATGTGTCCCACCATTCAACATGTTCGGAGTCGGTGGCGATACATAGATGATGTGTTTCCTACTCGGACTGCCTCCCTGCCCAGGAACGTTTGAGTTCCACCAATTCTTGAACACTATTGACAGGACATCAAATTTACTTTGGTTTGGTCCAGTCTACAAATACAATCCAGTTTCTGTACGTAACGGTTATACTTACTGACCATGGCCTGGAAAAACAGACCTTTTTACGAAACACAGCAGGAACACCCTCTTACGTTACGAGAGTGGTCATCTGCCCCATGTTAGATTCTATTACCCCTGCAGTTCCTAGGGTAAAAAGAATCTCCTCAGACGGGGCTTGATCCAAATACCCGAAGACTAGGGTAAATGATTACTAAATTCCGTCAAAGGGGTTACCCGAGACGGGTCATTGCTAAAAACCTGATGACCGCACAGAAAAGAGACAGACATGAACTGTTGACATCCACACAAAAGAAAAAGGGTATCCCTAGAATCCCATTTGTATCCATGTTCAGTGACAATAGCACACTGGTTTCGGACATAATACGGAAGCACTGGCGGATCTTGGCCAGTGATCCTTCGGATATCCCGGAGTTTAAAACCCCCCCGTTACTCTCGTACCGACGGTCCAAAAACATTAGGGACCACCTGGTCAAATCGGATGTGGGTCCTTTGAGGAAAGCTACGCAAAAAACAATAACGGGAGTAGCAAGGGTAGGAAGCTTTCCTTGCCGTACATGTGTGAATTGTTCTTACATCACTAAAGGGAACACCTTTATACATAACAATATCACATATAGGATTAAACATTACCTGGACTGCAACAGCGACTTTGTAATTTACAAGTTGTCTTGCCCCTGTAACCTTATTTACATTGGTGAAACCACTCTTGACCTAAAAACCAGACTGACACAACACAGGTATACTATCCGGAAAAAGAGACTTGACTTACCAGTGAGCAGGCATTTTACTGAAAAGGGACATAAAGAATCTGAACTGAAATGCCAATTAATCGATCGTGTTCTTTCCCCCAGAAGAGGTGGAAACAGGGAATCTATACTTAGAAAAAGGGAACTGGAGTGGATACACCGCTTACAGTCACTACAACCCCTGGGGCTAAATATCGAATTCAACTTGACCAGCATCTTCTAATAAGCTTAACCCAATAGGTTGGTGATCTGAAGTATGCTCTGATGTCCCCCAGCCTGACTCCTCTGAAAGTATTTAGCAAACATATGTAGGGGTTATTTCCCCCCCCAGTTTTTCCCTTCTAACATTGCATTTTGTTTGTTTTATCTTAGATCCTCTATGAATTGGACCTAGAGACCCCACACGTCTGCAAAATTCTCTACTATTGCAATTTTGTCAGCTACATCGGAAACACCTTCTCGGAACCACAGCGACCTCCTCTCTTTATTTCTCTTACTTTTCACATCTGTGTCTGCAAATAGTGAGAACCGATGGGACGATAAGGTTACACATACAGAAACTGCTAATCCCGCGGTTCTGGAGTGTTCCAACAGTCCCCTAGATTAACACACTGTTCACACAGTGTGTGTCCGGCTCTCATTGCGACATTATCTAAATAGTCATTCTCTATCTCTCAATATGGGGTGCCATAGGGACGATATGTGGATACATTTGGGGCTGCTAACTCGCGGCTCCTCATTGTTCCACTAGTCCCACATACTCATACAATCTGTACTGTAGGTGTTTGGCCCCAAAAAATACTATTATATATCACTTTGTACATCTTCGAGTTCTCTTACCTTTCTCCCTTAATCAATATGGCCGACGAGCTCCCAGAAGATGTCGTGCGCATGCGCGACTTGGGACTGATCAGGTGACTTTCCCGACTTCCGGTCTACACCGGATGTTGACACTCGAGGCGCTCTTTCCCGGGTTAGGTATGTGTTCCATAGTAGCGACACACCAATTTGCATTAATTTTATGAATGACGATGGGGCGGTCCGATACTAAATAGTGAACTATTAATTGTTTTTAATAAGCACTGCACTTTTTTCCACTGTAGCACTTGCACTTTATTTGTATATACTGATTAATTGGACATCACAGTACTGTATATTGAAAATTTATCTGTATTAAATTTGTGCACAAACAAATGTCTGACCAATCAGGAAACAGGTTGGTCCATATATAGAAATGCTGGTCACTTTGCTGTATGCTTGATAAAGGTGGACACACCGAAACGTCGCATCCGAAATAAACATCACCCTGATTGAATCTACCAACTGGAGTGCTGCTGTTTTCCTTGAATATACTAAATTGGTCCGCGCCACGGATATCCAGATTTTGCACCCAGAACATTGGGGTTGTGCTGCCTTGGACTTCTTTTTGTTTTCTATTTTAAGGGAAAGAGAGTCAAGCGGTATTTCAGGGTCCAGCCCATCCACTGGGAGTAGGACTGACTTGTCCTAATTAATTTTGAGACCAGAGTGACTGCCGTACTCCGTGATGATCTGCATCACTGGGTGCAGTGAATTATATACATCCCCTAGAAATAGCAGAAGGTCGTCTGCGTATAGAGCAACCCGTTCTTCCGTGTTACCGCATTTAAATCCCACTATGTTTGGGGCTTCTCTGATTTGCCAAGACTTTAGCAAGTATTTTAATGTCTATTGGGAGAAATGAGATTGGCCTATATGACTCTGGGTACTTCGGGTCTTTGCCCGGTTTTGGCAGCACTACCACTATGGCCTCCCGCATCGACGTAGGTAGCTTACCCTCCTCCGTTGCCTTTTCAAGCACCGCCAACAAATGTGGTAACAGGAATTCCTGGTACTTCTTAAAGAATTCCCCTGGCAGCCCGTCCATCCCCGGGGCTTTATCATTCGGGAGAGCCTTCACTGCCTCTTCTAATTCTGCTAGCGTAATTGGGGCCTCCAGTTTTTCCCTGGCCTGCTCCGTTAGGACTGGTATATTAATGTTTTCCAGTATGTTCTTCCAGGATATCCTGGTGTCCTAAGCGTCACCGGTGATCGAATCCCCCGCTGCAGCTGCCCCCATCACACACGGGTACCCAGCGGAACCCCAGATCCGGCACCGACTGCCGCAACCCACGGCAAAGGAGAGAAGGTGAAGCAGCCGAGCCGCGGCCAAGATGGCACCGCCGCGCAAAGTACGCAGAAGGAGAGGAGCGATCCGGCTGCACGCGGCTCACCAGTTTGCGCACACATCCCCCCGCATCCCATCCCCAAATGAGAACTTGGCCCCTGACAGCCCCAGCGCTGATACACCAGATAGGCAGCACAAGCCCCTCCAAACCCCAGTGTTGTCCCCCACCTCAGAGCCTCCCCATGGATCCACACTCCACATAAATTACCTGCTCAGGATAAGAGCAGCTGCAACCCCACACAGTCTGCAGCAGCAGCATATGACAGGAGAGGCAGCAGCAGAGCCCACACTCGCAAATGTTCTATCTGCTGTGGCTCTGTGTACTCCAACCTGATTTTGCACATGGGGGTCTTAAAGAAGAGCTCACACGCATGAGGCATGATATGTATAGATTAATAAAGAGCGAAGGAGATGGAGGAATATTAGCAATGTGGAGGATGCTGTTCCACCTATGCAAGAATATAAGAAGAGATGTAACCAGGATGTTCGTGCACTTTGACAAAACGATGACCTGGAGAACAGGCTTAGAAGAATATGTCGCGTCTAAGGGGTTCCAGAGAAAGCGGATGGAGAGATGCAGTGACTTTCTTTGAGCAGTGGCTAACTTCCACCTTTGGGCGCGACCACTAACACCAATGTTTGCCATTGAAGAGCCCACAGGGTCCCCGACTCGACCCCTGCTAGCAGGAGCGCCCCCATAGACCCATATTGATAAAACTTCTTCACTTCAGGACCGATTTTGAATACTACGCCATGCGAGAAATAAACCAATATCAAATTGAGGCCAAAGGGTCTCCTTCTACCCGGACTTTTTCTTCACTATTTACAAACGGAGAGCCCTCTTTACTGACTCGAAAAGGAGAATGCGCTCGGCGCAGGTACCATAGCCATGCTATAACCCGTCAAGACTGCGGTAGTAGCTTTGGGCGAGACCCACTTCTTCGACCAACCGAGAGAGCATGAACTGGCTTGATATCAATGAAGGCGCCGTCCGGCGACCAGAAGGAATTAACCCTGGGAAAATCTGGAGTGTGTTTAATATTCTCCTCTCACAGGGGGGATGGGAGCTACCTACTCAGTTTGCTGTAGTTACGGTTCTTGGAGTTGAGTTGTTTTAATGCCAGGACTACACGTCTATTGTTATGCGCACCGGAGTATCTACCTCGGATGATTCCTTGCTCACAACAGAACTTTCACAGCTACAAGAATCAGGATTGGATACCCCGGCGTCCGAAGTGGAAAGGATGTCTTATGAGTGGTATATTTTGTTTCTCTATTTTTGTCTTTGTTGGGAAGGGTAGGGGGGTTGTTGTACGGTACAATTCTAGCTAACTGTAAGGTCCATATGACTGCATCACGACTTAGGAATCACTCATGCAACTGTCAATATTATAACCCTAGTAAGATAGGGCGATACATTTTAATGTCATTGCATGGAATGTGAGGGTATGGAGACGCAAACAAGCGTTGCGCCGTGTCTCACTACTCAAAAAATACCCACCGGCAATTGTATGCCTGTCAGAGACACACTATATACAGAGACACAGAGACACAAGACACTGGGGAAATATTCGGCCGGGCATGGTTAGGGCAGCATTTCACTCTATATTTTCCACTCATGCAAGGGGAGTTATGTGTGCTCGTCCACAGTCTATACCATTTCAGCTGCTCTAGACAAGTTATTGATTCAGAGGGCAGGTATGTGTGATTCTGCACTATCAGGAATATCCATACTTCTGGTAGCTATATACATACCACCACCATACACGGCGATGTACTAAAACAAATTTTACGTCTGTGCCATTTCACCCCACATACTCAATCCTAATAGTAGGGGATTTCAATAACTACCTGAACCCGTTCCTAGTAAATTCATCAGGGCCCCATTGCTGAACCACGCCTCACACTTGCGCTGGCCAGGTGTTGGGGGAGGTGGGGCTGTTGGACATTTGGAGATACCGTAACCCTACTATGAGATCATACTCATGCTATTCGGCCTCTTATCGTAGCCTGTCTAGAATCGACCTGGCAATAGGCTCCGAACATATGATGACCAAGGTAAAGGACTTAGAATATCTGGCCCCAGTATTTCGGACCATGCACCACTGAAGTGGAATTAGACTTGGAGCGGGTGATATAGAGAGACCATATGGAAAGTCAATCCATTTTTGGTTAGAATTGGTAGGAAGTGAGTTGGAGGCGATCTACAAAGGTTCTTAGAATACAAACGAGGTCAGTCCCCACTCCTTGCATTATGGAACGCCATTAAAGGCGAAGCAAGGGCTTACTATTCGCCCGCATCTCCAGTTAAAACCAAATCCAGGGAACTGCTGGTGGAACTGGAAAAGCGCGTAATTGCGACAGAGGGAGAATTTATAAGTGCCCAGATGACAGCTCCAAAACTAATTGGGAAGAGGCCCAAGCCTATATAAGGACCATATATTGGACAGGGCGTCAATAAGGGTTCTTCTTGAAACAACAATACTTTGTCAAAGGGGGCCCGCTGGCATCTACTTGCCACAGTGGTGAAGTCAAATGAGTAGTTTCCCATATCCAAAGTCTGTACTCCATAAGGGACAAGAGATAACAGATGATGCGGTATCCTTAAAAACTGCGAGTCTATGGACATCTGTACAAAACTAATTAGAGAGATCCCCTGACAGGATAAAGGAATTCTGTCCAGTAATGGTATCAGATTGTTCTGCACGTATTCCTGTGGCCTGTTGGACACCACCACCCCCAACTATTTAAACTCCCTAACTATTTTAAGGGAAAGAGAGTCAAGCGGTATTTCAGGGTCCAGCCCATCCACCGGGAGTAGGACTGACTTGTCCTAATTAATTTTGAGACCAGAGTGGCTGCCGTACTCCGTGATGATCTGCATCACTGGGTGCAGTGAATTATATACATCCCCTAGAAATAGCAGAAGGTCGTCTGCGTAAAGTGCAACCCGTTCTTCCGTGTTACCGCATTTAAATCCCACTATGTTTGGGGCGTCTCTGATCTGGCAAGCTAATGGCTCTATGGCCAGTGCAAAGAGGAGGGGGGATAGTGGGCAGCCCTGTCTTGTCCCCCTTTCCAATACAAAGCTGTCTGATAGCCTTCCGTTTGCTCTGACACGTGCCCTAGGTTCCGCATATAAAAGCTTAGTGAGCTCAACGAATTTGGGCCCAAAACCCATTCTGCCCAACACTGCCCACAAAAATTCCCACTCAACGCTGTCAAAGGCTTTGGAAGCGTCGAGAGAGATGACCGCTCTTGAGCCGGTGTCCTGGGAGGAGATCTGCACGGCAGTGAATAGTCTACGTGTATTGGTAGCAGTAGATCTATTGGGCATAAAACCGGACTGGTCCGGGTGCACCAGACCCTGCACCACCTCCTATTTGCCAAGACTTTAGCAAGTATTTTAATGTCTATTGGGAGAAGTGAGATTGGCCTATATGACTCTGGGTACTTCGGGTCTTTGCCCGGTTTTGGCAGCACTACCACTATGGCCTCCCGCATCGACGTAGGTAGCTTACCCTCCTCCGTTGCCTTTTCAAGCACCGCCAACAAATGTGGTAACAGGAATTCCTGGTACTTCTTAAAGAATTCCCCTAGCAGCCCGTCCATCCCCGGGGCTTTATCATTTGGGAGAGCCTTCACTGCCTCCTCTAGTTCTGCTAGCGTAATTGGGGCCTCCAGTTTTTCCCTGGCCTGCTCCGTTAGGACTGGTATATTAATGTTTTCCAGGAATTCCTTTATCCTGTCAGGGGATCTCTCTAATTTAGTTTTGTACAGATGTCCATAGAATTCTCGCAGTATTTTAAGGATACCCGCATCATCTGTTATCTCTTGTCCCTCTATGGAGTACAGACTTTGGATATGGGAACTACTCATTTGACTTCTCACCACTGTGGCAAGTAGATGCCCAGCGGCCTCCCCTTCTGCAAAGTATTGTTGTTTCAAGAAGAACCTCTTATATGACGCCCTGTCCAATATATGGTCCTTATATAAGGCTTGGGCCTCTTCCCAATTAGTTTTGGAGCTGTCATCTGGGCACTCTATAAATTCTCCCTCTGTCGCAATTACGCGCTTTTCCAGTTCCACCAGCAGTTCCCTGGATTTGGTTTTATACCTGGAGATGCGGGCGAATAGTAAGCCCCTTGCTTCGCCTTTAATGGCGTTCCATAATGCAAGGAGCGGGACTGACCCTTCGTTGTATTCTAAGAACCTTTGTAGATCCGCCTCCAACTCACTTCCTACCAATTCTAACCAAAATGGATTGACTTTCCATATTGGTCTCTCTCTATCACCCGCTCCAAAGTCTAATTCCACTCTCAGTGGTGCATGGTCCGAAATACTGCGGGCCAGATATTCTACGTCCTTTACCTTGGTCATCATATGTTCGGAGCCTATTGCCAGGTCGATTCTAGACAGGCTACGATAAGAGGCCGAATAGCATGAGTATGATCTCATAGTAGGGTTACGGTATCTCCAAATGTCCAACAGCCCCACCTCCCCCAACACCCTGGCCAGCGAAGTGTGAGGCGTGGTTTCGGCAATGGTGCCCTGATGGAATTTATCTAGGAACGGGTTCAGGTAGTTATTGAAATCCCCTACTATTAGGATTGAGTATGTGGGTGAAATGGCAGCCAGACGTAAAATTTGTTTTAGTACATCTGCCGTGTATGGTGGTGGTATGTATATAGCTACCAGAAGTATGGGATATTCCCATATGTGGAATAGACACACATACCTGCCCTCTGAATCAATAACTTGTCTAGAGCACTGAAATGGTATAGACCTGTGGACGAGCACACTAACTCCCCTTGCATGAGTGGAAAATATAGAGTGAAATTGCTGCCCTACCCATGCCCGGCCGAACTTTTCCACAGTGTCAGCTGTATAGTGTGTCTCTGACAGGCATACAATTGCTGGTTGGTATTTTTTGAGTAGCTGAGACACGGCGCAACGCTTGTTTGCATCTCCCATACCCCTCACATTCCATGCAATGACATTAAATGTATCCGCCATATCTTACTAGGGTTATATATATTGACAGTTGCATGAGTGATTCCCTAAGTCGTGATGCAGTCATATGGACCTTACAGTTAGCTAGAATTGTACCGGTACAACAACCCCCCTTACCCATTCCCGACAAAGACAAACATAGAAACAACATATACCATATACCGGGGTATCCAATATCCTGATCCTTGTAGCTGTGAAAGTTCCTGTTGGTGAGCAAGGAATCATCCGAGGTAGATTACTCCGGTGCGCATAACAATAGACGTGTAGTCCTGGCATCAAAACAACTCAACTCCAAGAACCTTAACTACAGCAACTGAGTAGGTAGCTCCCATCCCCCCTGTGAGAGGAGAATATTAAACACACTCCAGCTTTTCCCAGGGTTAATTCCTTTCTGGTCGCCGGATGCGGCCTTCATTGATATCAAGCCAGTTCATGGCCTCCCTCGGTTGGTCGAAGAAGTGGGTCTCGCCCAAAGCTACTACCCGCAGTCTTGATGGGTATAGCATGGCATATGGTACCTGCGCCGAGCGCAGTCTCCTTTTCACGTCAGTAAAGAGGGCTCTCCGTTTCTGAATAGTAGAAGAAAAGTCCGGGTAGAAGGAGACCCTTTGGCCCTCAATTTTGATATCTGGTTTATTTCTCGCATGGCGTAGTATCAAATCACGGTCCCTGAAGTGAAGAAGTTTTATCAATATGGGTCTGGGGGCCGCTCCTGCTGGCAGGGGTCGAGTCGGGACCCTGTGGGCTCTTTCAATGGCAAACATTGGTGTTAGCTGGTCGCGCCCAAAGGTGGAAGTTAGCCACTGCTCAAAGAAAGTCACTGCATCTCTCCCCTCCGCTTTCTCTGGAACCCCCTCTAGACGGACATTATTTCTTCTAAGCCTGTTCTCCAGGTCGTCCGTTTTGTCAAATAGTGCACGAACATTCTGGTTACATCTTCTTATATTTCTTTGCATAGGTGGAACAGCATCCTCCACATTGCTAATCCTTCCCTCCATCTCCTTCACTCTTTCATTAATCTTATACATATCATGCCTCATGCATGTGAGCTCTTCTTTAAGACCCCCCATGTGCAAATCAAGGTTGGAGTTACACAGAGCCACAGCAGATAGAACATCTTGTAGTGTGGGCTCTGCTGCTGCCCTCTCCTGCTCATCTGCTGCTGCTGCAGACTGTGTGGGGTTGCAGCTGCTCTTATCCTGAGCAGGTACTTTATGTGGAGTGTGGATCCCCTGGGGAGGCTCTGAGGTGGGTGACACACTGGGGTTTGGAGGGGCTGCTGCTGCTGCCTCATCTGCTGTATCAGCGCTGGGGCTGTCAGGGGCCAAGTTCTCATTTGGGGATGCCCGGGGGGATGTGTGCGCAAACTGGCTGAGCCGCGCTGCGGCCGCCTCGCTCCTCTCTTTCTGCGTACTTTCGCGCGGCGGCGCCATCTTGGCCGCGCGCTCCGGCTGCTTCCCCTTCTCTCCTTTGCCGTGGGTCGCGGCAGTCGGTGCCGGCATCTGGTGTCTCCCGCTGGGTACCGGGTGTGATGGGGCAGCTGCACGCGGGGATTCGCTCACCGGTGACGCCAGGACACAGGATATACTGCAGTAAGTCACCGGAGCTCCCTCAGCGTGCGTCCGATCACATCCCTGGTCAAGCCACGCCCCCTGGTGATGAATATCTTATGAACTTTTTGGCCTTCACTAAGGGAGGACGAGGACCTGAAGGAGGTAATCACATATTTCCCCAGTGCCACTTATCTTAGGGGGAAAAATCTTAGGGATCTATTAGTACACAGCCACCTAGCTGACAGAGTAACCCAAAAGAGTAACCCAAAGACGGTGCATACCAAACAGTGTGCTGTTTGTCGGGTGCTGAGGTTCGGCATGCTGAAGATCGGGTTGACAGATTACTGGGAGGGGCTGGTGAGGATCCAGCGGTCATGATCCACATTGGCACCTATGACAAAGTGAGAGGTAGGTGGAAGGTCCTTACAAATTAATTTCATGGATTTAGAACTTAAGCTCAGGGCAAAGACTTCAAAGGTAGTTTTCTCTGAAAACTACCTGTACCACATGCCACACAAGAAAGGCAGCGGGAGACTAAATAAGTGTCTCAAAAGTTGGTGTAGGAAGGAGGGCTTTAGGTTCATGGAGAACTGGGCTGACTTTTCTCTCGGCTACAGTCTCTACAGTAGTGATGGGATGCATGGCAATGGGCAGGGTGCAGCTGTTTTGAGGAAAAAAGGGCTAGAAGGTTGGAGGATTGTAAAAACTAGAGACTTGGGGGGCAACTACACTTGCGCCGGGCAAAAAGGCAGTGAAGATAGGGTACTGAGAAGAGTTATTGTACATGGGAGAGCAAGGGGGCTGGAATAAGATTGTGGAATAAGAAAGGAAATAGGAATAGGGAAACCATATAAAGTGTATGTATACAAATGCCAGAACCTCACAAATGAAATGAAGGAACTGGAATTCTTAATGTTGGAGCGCAAATATGACATACTGAGACATGGCTGGACTATACGCTATGACTGGGCTGTTACTATAAATGGTTACAGTCTTAGAAATGATTATAGAAATAAAGGGGTATGGGTTTGTTTACATGTGAAATCTTGCTTCAAGCCTATCCTGTGACATTGGTGACGCAAATGACATTGGTGAAACCAAATTGGTGACGCAAATTAAAATGTGGAGTCCCTATGGGTGGAGATAAGGGGAAGGAAAAATAATAATAAAGTATTACTAGGGTTTGTTATAAGGCTTCAAATATAATGGAGGCAGCAAAGTAAATTCTGATAAGTCAAATGGATGAGGCTTCAAAGCATGGTGAAGTACATATCATGGGGGACTTCAATTACCCCGAAATAGACTGGGGGCCGCTGGTCCTTTAAAGGTAGCAGGTTTTTGTCAACAACCAAAAGCAATTACTTGTCGCAACTAGTTCAGGATTAAACAAGAGGGGAGGCACTGCAGGACCTTGTCCTAACCAACAGAACTGGCAGGGTATCAAAATTACATGTTGGGGGAACCTATGTAATAGAGATCACAATATCATTAATTTTGTATTACACATTTAGAGTGGAGGGGTAACAAACACTCTAAACTTCAGGAGGGCAAAGTTTCAGCAGCTAAAGGAAGACATTAGAGGCATAAACTGGGACAATGTACTCAAAGACAAAAGCACCCCCCAAAAAATGGGACATTGTCACAAATATTCTAAAAAAGGCCTGTGAGAAACACATACCATATGGTTAAAAGCATAAGAGGAACGAGAAAAAGCCAATGTGGTTAACTGGTCTTGCAAGGAGAACAATAAGCAAGAAAGATTAAGGTGCTAAAAGAGCGATGAGGCGTTACAGGATTGTAGACAAAGAATGAATCCTGTAAAAAGCAGATAAAAGCTGCAAAAATAGAGATTGATAGAAATATTGCCAAGGAGAGCAAAATAATCCCAAATTATTTTTCAAATATATAAATGATAAGAACTATAAATGGAGAGTCTGGACCTGTAATTTAAATTCTACAGAGAATCCACGTCAACATATCTGCGCTATTTCAATCTATGAACGGAATTTGCATCTTTGGTACAAAGAAAATCCTGGTAAGTAACAAGTTTTCATATTACATTACTATCTTTGATAAGCCAGGTTATTTTATGTGATTGTATAGGAAGTCGCTTGTTGAGATTTTAGGTTAACGTGTGTGGGCGGTTGTGTTTTAGTGTACAGAGGTAAAGTTGTAGGAAAAAGTTGTTGCTGGACATAGCTGTACATTTCCTAGGTTGAATGAGTATAAAGGTGTAAGCAGTGTGTAAAGTAACCTTTCGGAACGTTAGTATAGTAGATAATTACACAAACTGTGTTTGCTTAGTTTGTCATTTTGTGTGTTTGTCAGTGTGTGTTGTGGTAACAGAGATGGAACTTGTTCAAAAGTTTGTGAAAAAGTATTCCTCTGCTCGCTACCAGTCATGTGCAGATGGTTCACTAGAGGAGCAATATAAGGAGCTGATGATGCAACGTAAGGCCCATAATGAGAAGTTAGATAGGAAAGTGCTCAGTAAGAGAGGGAAGAAAGAAAGGTTGGGCAATGAAATTATGATGTTAATTAAGATGAAAGAATTGGCTGAGGTAAAGGAAGTAAATTGGTACATACAAAGGCTCCAATGTAAGGAAAGTATAGACAGAATCAGTGACTCTGTGATTGAAATTTCTGCTAAAACAACTAGTGAGATGGATAATCTACAAGCAAAGGTGGATGAGCTGACTTTAAGAAATGAAGATTTGGATAAGCAGCTACATGAGTGTAGATTGAGTTCTGTGTCTACTGAAACTCATATACAGTCCTTAGAAATGGAGATCCATCAGAGGGACATGATAATTACCTCACTAAAGGGTCAGTTGTCTGAAACAATGGCCCAACTGTGTAAACAAGAAGAGCAGATCCGGTCCCTCCAAGTACAAAACCATAAGTGCCATAAAGAAGCAGATGTTTGCATTGTCACACCTGGGGGTTGGAGTGATGAACACAATCTAATACCTGCAGATAAGTCTCCAACACTCACCATCCAAGATAGACTACATCTGTGTCAGGTCATTGGAGAATGGGATACAAATGAATCACCAATAATTGTATCCAATAAATTTGAAGCTGTGGTGAGGCAATACAACTTGTGTAATAAGGATGCCTGGGCTCTGCTCCAAGCATGGCTTCCTGGGCCTCTGGCCGCACAGTTGTCATATACACACATGGGAGATGAGGATTGTGGTGCAGACTTAAGAAGGAAGGAATTGCAGCGTATCATGGGAGGGAGAGACATAAGGGGTGAGAATACCCTGAGAAGATATAGGTTCAGGACAGGTGATGACCCCCTTATCTTCTGTAACAAGTACCTGACCTTATTTAGGAGTGTTTACAACTGCCCGGATATGTCTCAGGATGACTCTGATTTCCTCTATTCAATGGCAAATCAGTGTAATGTGGATTACACCACAAAAATTGGCCTGAGGAATGCCACATCTCTAGAGAACTTTATTAATATACTTAGGGACTGGTGTGATGAGTCTAACAATAGGGATGAACCATCAGGATATCTGTCTACAGAGTACAGAGCAAGGAGGACGAGACATGTCAGGTATTGCTATGGATGTGGGAGGCCAGGACATATTAAACGTTTCTGTAATGTAAATAATGCACACATTATAATTCATTGTATACAGAAATTGATGCCATTGAGCCCGAGACCGACCAGAACAAAGTTATCACAGAGACATGTGAGGAGGCCATGGCACCTCCTGGAAGTAGCCACATAGAGACATGTGAGGAGGCCATGCCACCTCCTGGGACTAGCCATACAGAGACATGTGAGGAGAACGCATCACATGCAAATAAGATTCCCAATATACACAGGGATAAGAATGAACAGCCTCCCCCTCACTGCAAAGGGCACAAGGAAGGTGCTAATGTCCCAGTGTACAATCCATGGGCAGGGCTGCCATTCTGGCTATTCTGGAGCTGGTCACAGATCCATGGGCAGGGCTGCCATTCTGGCTATTCTGGAGCTGGTCACAGATCGCTCTACCCCTGCTAATAAACACTGCACAGTATAACAGCAGCATGGCTTATTAATGTGTGGATATACCAATACACATTGTGTTTTATACCTGGAGATGCTGGCGAAATAGTAAGTCCCCGTTTGCTTTCGCTTTAATCGGCGTTCCATAATGCAAGGGGAGCGTTACTGACCCTTCGTTGTATTCTAAGAACCGTTGTAGTCCGCCTCCAAACTCACCACTTCAGGCCGCCACCAATTCCTACAATACACCAAAATGGGATTGACTTCCATATGGGTCTCGATCACTACACATCCCCTCCTTCCAAATTCTAATTCCACACCATGGTGCATGGTCCGAAATTCGCTGGCCAGATATTCTACGTCCTTTACCTTGGTATCATAATTTCGGACCTATTGCCAGTCGAGTGTCTAGACATGCTGTACGTATAAGAGGCGAATAGCATGAGTATTATCTCATAGTAATGGTACGGTAGCTCCAAATGTCAATCAAACACGGCCACCACCTCCCCCCAACCTCCCCTGGCCAGCGAAGTGTGAGGCGTGGTTTCGGGCAATGGTGCCATGATGAATTTATTTAGCTAGGACACGGTTCAAAGGTAGTTATGAAATCCCCTACTATTAGGATTTGAGTAATGGTGGTGGTGAACGTGGCAGCCATATCGTAAAATTTGTTTTAGTACATTCTGCCGTGTATGGTGGTGGTAATGGAATATTAAGCTCCATAAGTAGGGAATATTCCCATATGTGTGAATATACACACATACCTTGCCCTCGAAACTCAAACCACTTGTCTAGAGCCCTGAAATGGTATAGACCTGTGGCACAGGCGCACGAACATCCCCTTGCATGAGTGAAAATCTGAGTGAAATTGCTGCCCTAACAACCCCATGCCACCGGGCCGAAGAACTTTTTCCACAGTGTCCGCTGTATAGTGGGTCTGCTACAGGACATGTCATACAATTGCTGTTGTATAATTTTTTTGAGTAACCTGAGGAGACACACGCGAGGACAGTGAGACGCTTGTTTGCTATCCCCATATACCCCCACATTCTGCAATGACTTAAAGTGTATCCACGCCATACCTCCTTACTAAGGGTTATATAGTAGTGTGACAGTTGCATTGAGTATTCCCTATAGAAAAAGTCTTTGCTAGCAGGTTCATATGGACCTTACAGTTAGCTAGAAATTGTACTTCACAGCACAACCCCCCCTTTACCCATGCCCCGACAAGACAAACATAGAAACACATATACCATAATACCGTGGGTATCCAACTATCCTGATCCTTGTAGCTGTGAAAAGTTCCTGGTGAGACAGGCAGGATCATCCGAGGTAGATTACTATTACTCCGGGGCGCATAAAACAATCAGACGTAGGTTTCCTGGCAAGTCAAACCACTCAACTCCAAGCAAAGCCTTAACTACGCACTGAGTAGTACTCCCTCCCCCCGGTGAGAGGAGAAATATTAACAGCACTCGCTACCAGCTTTTCCCAGGTTAATTCCTTTCCTAGGCGCCCGATCGGCCTTCATTGATATCAAGCCAGTTCATGGCCTCCCTCGTTTGGTGAAGAAGTGGTCTCGCCCCGAAGCTACTATACCCCATGTCTGCTGGTATAAGCATTGCGAACTGATGGGTACCAATACCGTACTGCGCCGAGCGCAGTCTCGTTTTCACGTCAGTAAAAGATGGCGCTTCCGTTTCTGAAGTAGTAGAAGAAATCCGAGGTATAAGAACCCTTGGCCCTCAATTTTGTATCTGGTTTATGTTCCGACATGGCGTTGTATCAAATCAACGTCCCTGAAAGTGAAGAAGTTTTATCAATATGGGGTCTGGGGGCCCGCTCCTGCTGGCAGGGTCAGTGCTTGTACGACCCTGTGGGCATCTTTCAATGGCAAACATTGGTGTATAGCTGGTCGCCCAAAGGGTGGGAAGTTAGCCACTGCTCAAAGAAAGTCTCTGCTCTCTCCCCTCCCTTTCTCGGACCCCCTCTAGACGGACAGATGTATTTCTTTCTTCTACATAGCCTGTTCTCCAGGTCGTGCGTTTAGCTCAAAATAAGTGCACGAACATTCTGGTTACATCTTCTTATATTTCTTTCGCATAGGTGGAACACATCCCCCGCTAAATCCTTTGTCCCGTCCATCTCCTTCCACATCTCTCATTACGATCGTCATACAATAATGCAAGCATGCCTTGTCATTGCATGTGCATCTCTTCTATAGAGCACGCGCCCCATGTGCAAATCAAGTTGGAGTTACCAGAGCCCCAGCGATAGAACATCTTGAAGTGTATGGCACCTCTGCTCGCGCCCTCATCCTGCGTGCAGTCTGCTGCTGAATGCTGCAACTTGGTGTGGTGGGTTGCAGCTGCTCTTATCCTGGGCAGGTACTTGTTATGTGGAGTGTGATCCCGCTGTCGTGGTGTCAGGCTCTCCGATAGTAGGATAGGGTTACACTCTGGGTTTCTGGGGGGCTGCTGCTGCTCGCCCATCGAGTCAGCTCTGTAATCACAGCGCTGGGGCTGTCAGGGTCCAAGTTTCTCATTATGGTGGATCCCTTGGGATGTATGCCGCAAACTGGCGAACCTCGCTGCGGCCGCCTCGCTCTCTCTTTCCTGCGTACTTGTCATCTTCACAGCGGCGGCGCCATGCTTAGAGCCGCGCGCATCTTGAACCGCTGCTTCCCTTCTGCATCCTTGGATTGCCGTGGGTCGCGTGCCTGATCGGTGTGCCCAGCGCATCTGGTGTCTCCCACTCCCGCTGGGTACCGGTGTGATGGGGCAGGCTGGCACGGGTCGGGGGATCTATCGCTCAACCGGTGACGCGCGCAGAAACACAGGAATACTGCAGTAAGTCACCGGAGCTCGCCCAGCAACGTGGCGTCCGAAATCACATCCCTGTCAAGCCCGCGCTCCCCCTGGTGGATGAATCTCTTAGAACTTTTTGTTTTTTTGGCCTTCACTAAGGAGGACGAGACCTGAAGGAGGTAATCACATATTTGCCCCAGTGCTGCACTTATCTTAGGGGGAAAAATCTTAGGGATCTATATAGTACAAAGACAGCCACCTAGCTGACAGAGTAACCCAAAAGAGTAACCCAAAGACGGTGCATAATCCAAAACCAGCGAGTGCCTGTTTGTCGGTGCTGAGGTTCGCATGCTAAGCTGTCGGGTTAACAGATGTGTACTGGAGGGGCTGGTGAGGATCCAACGGTCATGGATCCACACTGGCACCTATGACAAATGAGAGGTAGGTGGAAGGTTCCTTACAAATTAATTTCATGATTTAGAACTTAAGCTCACGGGCAACGACTTCAAAGGTAGTTTTCTTGCTGAACGCCATGTACCACCACCACCACAGAAGGCAGCGGAGACCTAATAAGTTGTCTCAAAAGTTGTGTAGGAAGGAGGAGCTTGTCCTGTTCATGGAGACTGGGCTGACTTTTCTCTCGCTACATCTCTACAGTATGATGGGATGCATGGCAGGGCAGGGTGCAGCTGTTCTGACAGGTAAAAAAGGGACTAGAGGGTGGACAGGATTTTGTAAACAAACTGAGACGTGGGGGGCAACACACTTTCGCCGGGGGCTGAAAGGCAGTGAAGATAAGTACTTAGAAGACATTATTGTACATGGTAGAGCAAGGGAGGCTGGATAATTGTGGATAAGAAAGGAAATAGGAATAGGGAAACCATTAGTGTTTAGAACCATACAAATGCAGACCTCACAATGAAATAAGGAACTGGAATTCTTAATGTTGTGGAGCGCAAATATGACATAACTGGAGACATGGCTGGAACTAATACGCTATACTGATGTGCTGTTACTATAATGGCTACAAGGCTTAGAAATGATTATAGAAATAAAGGGGTATGGCGTTTGTTTACTGGTGGCGCGATCTTGCTCAGCCTATCCTGTGACATTTAGTGATACGCAAATGCTTGCGAAGACCTAATTAGCGGTGACTGCAAATTCAATGTGGAGTCCCTATGGGTGAGATAAGGGGAAGGAAAAATAATAATAAAGTATACTAAGAGGTTTGTGTGTATACGGGCGCTCAAAGTGTATAATGGGGCTGCAAAGAAATTCTGAATAAGGTCAAACTTATGAGTGCTTCATAGCCATGGCCGAAGTGTACCTACTCATGGGCGGACTCAGGTTACACACCGAAATATACGTGGGGGCCGCTGGTGCCGTTTAAAGGTATACAGGATTTTGATCAACAACGCAAAGCAATTACAACGTGTTCGCACAACTATTCAGATAAACAGATGGAGGCACTGGCAGGCCTTGTCCTACACCAACAGAACTTGGTCAGGGTATCAAAATTACATGTTGGGGGAACCTATGTAAATGAGATCACAATATCATTATTTTTGTATTACACATTTAGAGTGGACGGAGTTAAGGCAACCACTCCTAAACTTCAGATAAGGGTCAAAGGATGTGTTGTACACCAGGCAGGAAGCTAAAAAGGAAAGACATTAGAGGGCATAAAACTGGGACAAAGAATGACTCAAATACAAAGGCATCGACCGCCCCATATCACATAAGGACATTGTCAGACAATATTCTAAAAAAGTGGCCTGTGAGAAACACATATACCATATGGTTAAAAGATAAGAGGACGAGAAAACCAATGTGGTTACTGGTCTTGCAAGGAGATAACGAATAGCAAGAAATTAAGGTGCTATAAAGAGCGATGAGGCGTTACAGGATGTTGTAGAAAGTAATGAATCACTGTAAAAAGCAATAAACAGCTGCAAAAATAGAGATTGAGAGAAAAAGTGCCAGGAGAGCAAAATCACATCCCAAATTTATTTTTTAACTATATAATATGAAAGAACGATAAATGGAGAGTCTCGCCTGTAATTTTAATCTACAGGAGAATTCCACGTCAACATAGCTGCGCTATTTCAATCTATGAACGGAATAAAAAAAAAAAAAAAAAAAATTTGCATCTTTTGTGGTACAAAGAAAATCCTGGTAAGTAAACCAGTTGTATCACTTTTAACATATACATCGCTATTGTGATAGCCAGGTTATTTTGTATGGGATTGTATAGGAATATACGGCTTTGTGATTTCATAGGTTAACTGTGTGGTGGGCGTGATTGTTGTCATTTTAGGGTACAGAGTGTATAAGTGTAGGAAAGTTGTTGCGACATAGCTGTACATTTCCTGAGCGTTAAGAATGAGTATAAGGATTGTAAGCCGTGTGTAAAGTAACCTTTCTGAACGTTAGTGTCATGGAGATAATTACACAAACCGTGTTTGCTTTATTTTTTGGTCATTTTGTGTGTTTGTCAGTGTGGTGTTTTGGTAGTACATAGATGGACTTGTCAAAGTTTTGTGAAAAAGTATTCCTCTGCTCGCTACCCATCATGTGCAGATGGTCCCTAACTAGAGGAGCATATAAGGACTGATGATGCAACGTAAGGCCCATAATGAGAATTTAGAGTAGGGAAGTTTCAGAAGAGAGGGAGAAAGAAAGTTGGGCAATGAAATTATTATTTAAATTAAGATAGAAGATTGGATGAGTTAAGAGTAAATGGTGAACATTACAAAACGGGCTCCATGTACAGTAATATAGCGACAAGAATCATTGACATCGTGTTGATTGAAAATTTACCTAGTCGCATAAAAACTCAGACTAGTGGTGAGATGGATAATTCAGCAAACAAGTCATCTGACTTTAAGAAATGAAGATTGTGGGATAAGCATGCTACATGAGTGTAGATTGAAGTGTCTGTGTCTATCTGAAACTCATATCAGTCCTTAGAAATGTGGAGATACCATCAGAGGACATGATAATATACCGGTAGCCGATCACTAGAGTGTCTCATTGTTTAAACAATTTGTGCCCTAACTCCTTGTAAACAAATAAGAGCAGATCCGGTCCTCCAATGTAGCAGCAACCATAAAGTGCCTAAGAAGCAGATGTTTCCATTGTCCACAGCTGGGTTGAGTGATAGAACAAACAATCTAAACCTGCAATTACAGTCTCCATAACACTCCACCTCCAAGATAGACAAATTACAAATCTGTGCAGGTCATGAGAATGGATAGCAAAATGAATCAACCATATTGTTTCTATAGTAGTGGAAGCTGGGTGGATAGGCCAAACAAACTACCAACTTGTGTAGATAAGCGTCTGGAGCTTTCTGCTCCAATCATGCTCCTGGGCCGGCTGGTCCGCACCAGTTGTCAGTATACAACCCTATGGAGAGAGGAGATTGTGGTGTAGCAGACGATTTAAGAAGAAGGAATATCGCACGCGTATCATGGGAGTGAGAGACATAAGGTGGTTGAAATAACTCCCTGAGAAGATCATAGTTTCGGACAGGTGATGACCCCCGTATCTTCTGTAACAGTTCCCAAATGAACGCACTCGTAGGAGTTTGGACTTCTACAACTGCCTCGGCAGATGTCTCAGGATGACTCTGATTTCCTCTTAGTCAATGGCAAACTCAGTAAAAAAAAAAAAAAAAACAAAAAAAAAAAAAAAAAAAAAAAAAAAAAAAAACAAAAAAAAAAAAAAAAAAAAAAAAAAAAAAAAAAAAAAAAAAACAACAAATGGTGGATTACACCACCAAAATTTGGCTGAGGAATGCGCACATCTCGTTGTAGAAGGTTTATTAATATACTTAGGGACTGTGTGATGAGTCTAATCTAATAAGGATGTAACCATCAGGAATATCTGTCTACAGAGTACAGATCAGGAGGGAAGAGACATGTCAGGTATTGCTATGGATGTGGGAGGCCAGACTATTGAAACGTCCTCGTGTAATGTAATAATGCACCATTATATTCAGTGTGTAACACAGAAATGATTGGCCATTGATGCCCGAGACCGACGGCACAGACCAAACGTCTATCACAAAGAGACAGTGAGGAGGCTTCTGGCACACGATCCTGAAGTACCACATAAGAGACATGTGAGGAGGCCATGTCCACTTCCTGGGCGAGCCATACCGAGACATGTGAGGAGAACGCATCACAATCAAATAAGATTCCCAATAACACAGGATAAGAATTGACGAGCCTCCCCCTCACTGCAAAGGGCTACAGGAGTGCTAATGTCCGGCACAGTTGTACAATTCCATGAGGCACAGGGTGCTGCCATTCTGTGGCGTCGTTCTGGAGCTGGTCACAGCAAATTGCTCATCCCCCTGAATGCTAATATAAACACTGCACAATATAACAGCAGCCTGCTTAGAATGTGTGGATAATACCATACACATGGTGAATGATAGATTTGGGCGAAGGGTGTTAAGGTGAAGAATTGGGCGAAGGGGGGGTTCGTCTGGTATTGTCGGGTAACGAGGGTTTCTTCGCTGGTAGACGGGAGTTGCGTTTGTGTCACATGAAGCAGACAAAGAAAGTTAACTGCGTGGTATTTTCTTTGGTGCGTGGTACAGTGCATTCTTGTTGATCTTGTGTTTAACATATTGTTTTGAGTATTGTGTGTGTGTAATCATTGTGTTTTTGTTTGAGGCACAGGTGTTGGCTTGAATAAACAAGTTATTAATATTGACATTTTTGTTGTACAGGTCATTAAAAATAGTATGTGAAATTTGTTTGGATGTCTGTACAAATAAAAGACCACGGTGGAATTAGCTCAGCTCAAAATTTATGAGGGTTAATTGTTTGCAAACAATTAAAAATATGTAGTAACATCCCATTGTGATGTGTAGGTCCTGTGTGTAATGTATTTGTTGTTTTTTGTGCTATGTCTGTTGTTTATCTTGTCCCATAGATGACCTTACTTAATCATTGACAGAAGATGGATTGGAAACTGCCTGCTGTCCCACCCTAAGATGTGTAGAAGCTGAAGTAGCTCTCATTGTTTTATGTTGTCTGTTTTTTGTTCTGTTAAATGTAGTATGTAAACTGTGTCAATACACATTTTTTTGTTCCTGATGCTCAGGAATGTTGGATTTTTTTTTTCTCCCCCATTTTTTTAAATGGAGCATTTTTTTTTCTTGATTCAAGTATTATTATTATTTTTTTTATACAGTGTTTGGTACCATTTTGTGGTACCAAAGGGGCATGGTTTTAGAGAGTAATGCAGTACCAAAGGGGCGGACTATAGTGAATTCACATAAATATTTAATTTTTTTTTAATTTAAGGTTTTCTTTGATACATTTGTCTCACTGGCAACTTAATTTAAATTTTCTAAAACAAACTGCACGCTCCTTTATACCAGTAAAGCATCTAAATGAAAACCATAGGGTATTAAAAGCAGCATTCAGTTTGCATTTTTTTTTTATTTTTAATTTTTCTTAATCTATATGTGTCTGTCTCCATGGATGCCTAAACATATAGTAATTAATGTCTCAGCTACATGACTACATTGTATATTATATTTTATTGTACACAAGTAAGATTAGATGAAGGACACCTACTCTAAAGGGTGATTAGTAGAGATGAGCGAGCACTAAAATGCTCGGGTACTCGTTATTCGAGACGAACTTTTCCCGATGCTCGAGTGCTCGTCTCGAATAACGAGCCCCATTTAAGTCAATGGGAGACACGAGCATTTTTCAAGGGGACCAAGGCTCTGCACAGGGAAGCTTGGCCAAACACCTGGAAACCTCAGAAAAGGATGGAAACACCACGGAAATGGACAGGAAACAGCAGGGGCAGCATGCATGGATGCCTCTGAGGCTGCTTAAACGCACCATTATGCCAAAATTATGGGCAACAGCATGGCCATGACAGAGTGACCAGGGTCACCTGATCTGGCCAGCCAACCACTGCTATCGACGTGTAAGGGTACCACGTCATGCTGGGTGGAGTGCAGAGTCTCCTGGCTTGTGATTGGCTCTGTTTCTGGCCGCCAAAAAGCAAAACGGCGGGAGCTGCCATTTACTCGAGCGGGCAATGTAAAATCTGCTTGGTTTTGGGGTGCCAGTTAATATTAAATTAACAACAATATTCAATGGATCTTTATAGGGGATTTATTAAGGGTACAATACAGGGGAATACACATAGAGGGTAAACTAACTAAGGGACAGAGAGATGGTGGGGAGGAAGTGCTCTCTCTAAAGATCTGTATACCATCTTATATACACACACACATAGCTCACACACATTGCCCATCATCCCACCTCCACCACTGTCTTGGCCAATCCAATGATGATGTAGAGTCAACACATTCTCATCACACAACTTGCAGGACAAGTAACTTGAGTCTTTGTTTCCCACAGGATCTGGAATAATGTCCAGGGGGCAATGGCATGCAGGTGTAATAGCACAGTCCATTGTTATCACATGCAGCTGTCTCTGCAATCTTTATTAGGGGCAATGTAGGCATTTATGGCTTAGTTCTTCCTCTATCCACAAAGACCCTTAAACTGTCTCAAGCCACATCATGTCATATTTCCAACAGAGAGTGTGGGTCCTCTGAGGAATATCCTGGTGGTCATGGTGGAAGGTCACCATCACAGTATACTGGACACCGTCGTGGACCCCTCCTATGGCATAGCACTTTTTTTCAATAAAAGGATCTCCTATGATATTTTTGTTTATTTTGATTACTGGAGTTGGAGTTGCAGATCTGAGGTATATAATAAACAATACCCTTCACTTTCATATGATGCTGATAGTCCATATTAGGACACAGATTAGACTGACCCATACATAGCCCGGTCTCCCTACTCTTTGATTTAAATGAGGTTGACAATTTGAGGTTGACAATTTATAGATCACTATACTCGCTTTATAATCATTGTTTCATATTGCTATAGGTACATACTGACCACTAGGGCTTTGCTTTTTGGTTGTCCACTAGTGGGGAAGAACAAAACTATTTCTGCAGTTGGAAATGAGGATATTTCCACTGCGAATCGGAGTGTTTCTCCTTTTCTGCATGGTGTGCATTTTTTATGAATGTACCCCTTGTTAGTTACACACATTCTTTGGACACAGGTGTCTTTAGGTTTGCTTAGAGTTTACAGCCCACATTTTGTGGTTAGTCTGTTACCAGGCTCTTTTGTTACCTGATAGATACCGTGTATGGGATATAATCCAGATGCGAGTTTAAGATTTCTCCCGTTATAATGATATAGTAACTAGTTTTGTCTCATCTTTTGTGATATGTCTTGGCTATCTTTAACCCCTTAACGCTGAAGCCACTTTTCACCTTCCTGACACGGCCCATTTTTTCAAATCTGCCCTGTGTCACTATAAGTGGTTATAACTTTGAAACGCTTTAACATATCCAAGTGATTTTGAAATTGTTTTCTCGTGACACATTGTACTTCACGTTAGTTACAAAATTTTGGTGGTATGTTT